>JAXIVH010000003.1:1184934-1242434 GCA_036785325.1 Urophycis tenuis | reverse complement strand
GTTTATACAGGTATATGTTTATATTTATTATGGGGCAGCCGCAGCCTACTAGTTAGGGCTTCGGACTTGTAACCGGAGGGTTGCCGGTTCGAACCCCGACCAGTAGGAACGGCTGAAGTGCCCTTGAGCAAGGCACCTAACCCCTCACTGCTCCCCGAGCGCCGCTGTAGCAGGCAGCTCACTGCGTCGGGATTAGTGTGCGCTTCACCTCACTGTGTGATCACTGTGTGCTGAGTGTGTTTCACTAATTCACGGATTGGGATAAATGCAGAGACCAAATTTCCCTCACGCGATCAAAAGAGTAGATATACTTATATACTTATATAGACCTATTCACCAGGCCTGCCATCCTCCTCTGGTTAATGTGTCCCAGCCTCGTAGTGACTACGTTCTCCTGATAGTGTTGAAGGTGTTTAAGGCGTCTCTAACGTGCGTGTCTGTCCTGCCTGGCGCCGGCCGCGTTGCACAGCTCTCCAGCAGCACCTGGTGGACATGAACATCGAGGGCCTGGACTCGTCCTACCTCCACTGGATCGTCAGCACCTCGGGCTCCCACAGCAGCCTCAGCTCAGCCGACGTGAGTCCCCGCCCACCCCCGCTTAAAGGGGCGGTCCCCGCCCACCCCCGCTTAAAGGGGCGGACGTGAGTCCCCGCCCACCCCCGCTTAAAGGGGCGGACGTGAGTCCCCGCCCACCCCCGCTTAAAGGGGCGGTCCCCGCCCACCCCTGATTAAAGGGGCGGACGTGAGTCCCCGCCCACCCCCGCTTAAAGGGGCGGACGTGAGTCCCCGCCCACCCCCGGTTAAAGGGGCGGGGGGAAACTTAAAGGGGCAGGCCGCCAGCGCGCAGCTGTATTTGAATATGAGTGCTGCTGCCGCAAATGTTGTGGGAAAAAATCACAGAGTACATAAAGTCGCTTTGCATTCCCCATTGGTCCAAAGAAGACCAATCATGTCAGTGGTCCAAATGTTGTTGGTTTTTTTGGGGGCGGGGGGGCAGAAACAATACTGTCAATAGTTTTTTTGCCCCAGCATGCGTATGAAATAGGGCTCTCTTATATTACAAAGTAGCCATCATGGGGTCCCTATTTGATGACCAGATGTGATTTTGATCCTTGATGAACCAATGCACGCCGTTTCAAAGTGTTGATACAAACTGGTAGGCTGATCGATCCATCGTACATCCTGGGCAAACACTCCCAACTTGTGTTATAACAAGGGCATCCATTTTATCCATCTCCTGGTCCCATGGCCGTCGCCTTTCAAAACCCACCCTATGGTGATATCACAAGTGGGAGTGCCCACGAATAATGAACAGCCTGCCAAGTGGTCATGAATGATCATGAATCTTTGTGGATACTCCCATTTGTGAGTGAGATGTTTAAGTCAACATCACGCCTGGTGGTCCACAGAGGGGCTGTGTGACGGACAGACGGGTCAGGGGTCGTGATGATCCTCTTCTCTGGTCACGCAGGGCGAGTCGCTGGGTGGTCCCGGGGACGTCAAAGGGGTCAAGTCTCTGGTCAACAAGATGACCTTTGCCCTGAAGTCCAAGTCGGTCAACGTCAAAGAGAAGATGATCAGCTTCATTGAGAATACAGCCACACCTGTTGACAGGTGAGCTTCATCCTTAAAGCCCCAAAGAGTATTCAGTATACGTTTACACAACAGATATTTAATTTTTTTATTGGATTGCGAAGGTGGAGCTTAATCTTAAATGATAGGAAGGTGGTTGTGTCAAAGTTGAGGAATTCTTGTATCATCTCTCTACCGGCTTTTCAACACTGCATCCGCGTTCTTAAAAACATCTCTCCTCTCTTTGTAGACAACACACAGTGGCCATCATTAATGGCTATCAGGCGTAGGGCTAACATTTTTTTTTCACCACAGTTAGAGCGACCTGTATCCATAGTCCCTGACCTTGCCCTGTGCCTTATCCCACACTAGAATGTCTTTCACTCTGCCCTGGCCAGAGAAGGTGGTCCCTGATCGGTAAGACTTGCCCATTGTTGAGCTGTACGTCACTAGCATGTCCACCGATGGCTGCTGGGCCCCCACGGGCCCCCAGGGCCCCCCTCTGCATTACAACCACAGTTTCATGCACTTAAAGGGCCCCTATGTTACCACCAGGGACCAGGCTGAGAAGTCATTATGAGCCATTTCAAAATCAGTGCAGCTGTGACATCACAAGTGAGTGGACCTCCACGCTAGATTTTGAAATGGCTTCTAAATGTCCCAACAGCCTCACGCCCGGTGGAAAAACAGGGGCCCTTTAATGACCTGTGTCACGGTATCGCATGCTTGGTTCCAACATCTGTCCTCACTCCTCACTCTCATAACAGGTTTACAGATGTGGCTACATGGAGACACGCAGGCTAGCTCTGTCCTCATGCTTATACTAACAACATTCTGCAATTCTGTGTCTCTATATCCTCTTTAGCCTCAGCACTAGTGTTTGTTGTCGTCGTTCTCTTTCAAAACATTTGTCATTTTAACATCCGAGTTCAACTGGAGTCATTGCCTTTTTCCCCCTGCCCCGTCTGACTAAGTGAGGTAGTTTAGGTCTAACTTTAGCAGTACCACTGGTTGCTTGAAGGTTTGAGCAGATCTCTCTCTGACATTCCATCTCATGGTTCGTCCCACTGGTGATAACCAGGGCTGTGTCAGAATGGACCGGTCCACTCACGGTCCATAAAGCCCTGGATATTGCGCAATAACCACCATGCACCTCTTTGTAGTCTGCACAGTATAAATGTTGTTTTACCTTTTCTTTGTCTTTAACAGCTTAGCTTGGACATTGTAGCTGTCTGTCTCACTTTTGGGATATTAACCATGTTTTAAGTTTCAAGATTAACTTCTCACTAGACCTGGGAGATTTCTGCCATGCAAAGGTTAAATTCTGTCAATCGTGGTTTATTTATCGACAAATGTCATACTTTTGTAAAAGAAAGTTACGATTTAAAGAAGCTTTCTCTTTCCGCGTTTGTCAAATTAATCTATAAAATGGATTATCCATAAATATATCATTTAAAAATATTATATATATATCATAATTTATAGGTTGCCAAAAACTAAAGATAATAGCATAAAATAATTTACAATTTAAATGGTAAAATTAAGCTAACCTCAGCAAAGTTGTATTTAGCGTCACATTAGCATGTCTTTACCCCGTTCGGCCTTAAGATGGCAGCAGAATCTCAAAGCCAGTCCAGTGTGTTGTTGCTCTTTAAAGTTTTCACAACTCTGCAGTGAAGCGCGCCAACTGCCCGGCGGTTGTGCACGGCCGTCGGTCACACCACTGTGGTCCACGTTAGCGTGATGCCGTCATTGGTTCCTTCCCATCACAGGCACGTGAGCAGCAACGACCGTGTGGGTAAGCCCTACAGAGGAGTCAAACCCGTGTTCAGCATTGGCGACGAGGAGGAGTACGACACAGGTGGGTTCTGATCCCGACTCCTGCACTGTTAGCTTTTTCACTGCTTCACTACTACTGCCTTCATCCAAGCGAGTGCTTCTCAACTTTTTTGTACCCCTTCATCGACCTCAAACCTGAAATGTTTTCCTTTGGACATGAGGCCAAAATTAATTGATTGGATGGCCTACCATTGCGTATGACCTAAGTCTCAAGGCTAGGAAGACCTATTGCTGAAGCTAGCAAACTAGTCATGGGATTTTTGGGAGGGGGGGTATAGAAAGGCCTTAATGGAGGTTTTTTTTTCATTTGGTTACTTTCAATATCTATTACTCTGGATGTTTTTTGATAAATTGCCTACTCTACCTATAAATACCCCCCGGGAACCTGCTCATGTACCCTCTAGAGCAGTGGTTCTCAACTGGTGGGTGGTGGGCCTTTGGGCACAAAAAAAATGTTGTGCTTTTCCTTTGAGGAGGATTTTTTTATGTAGCGGAGTGCCGTCTATTTTTTATTGCCTGAATAAGTGACTGAATAGTTAAATAGTACAGTTACTCAAGTGTTATGTTAAATACATTTGAGAAGTTGATCAAGTTCCTTGATTTGGGTCGCGGCTTGTCATTAAGGGGTGATGGTGTGTCCTGAAGCCAGATCAGTTGAGAACCACTGCTCTAGAGTACCCAATTTGGGAATCATTGACCCAAGTCATAGGCGTGTTTGTATGGGAAAGCTACCGCATATAAAACAGCTGGCTAAATCCTCACATGGCCTCTTTGGTTCTCCCGTCCAGACGAGATCGACAGCTCGTCCACGTCGGACGACGACCGCAAGGAGATCGTCAACCTCCAGACGTGGACCAACAAGCCTGACGTCAAGCACCACATCCCCTGTGACGAGGTCAAGGAGACCGGCCACATGTTCCCCAGGTGGGTCGTGGGGTCCTCGGCTCCTCCACTTTCATATGTAGTGTCCAGGGGCCCTGGAGCAAGGCACCAAATTTGATGGACGTGTGTGTGTGTGTGTGTCTCTCCCTCCCAGCCACCTGCTGGTGACGGCCACCCACATGTTCTGCCTGCGGGAGATTGCGTCCCGTAAGGGCTTCGCCTACATCCAGTCCAGGCAGGCGCTCAACTCGGTGGTGAAGATCACCTCCAAGAAGAAGCACCCGGAGCTCATCACCTTCAAGTTCGGCAACAACAACGCCGCGGCCGGCGTGGAGATCTCCGCGGTGGAGAGGTGCTGGACGATGTCATAGCTCTGCGGTCACATGCTCTGCACCCGCATGCAGGGTCTCGTCATTTGGGATTGTCTGCCCAAAGACACTTAATGATTTATGGGATCGTCGTCGTGGGCGACTACTGGCTTGGTCGCCCATTTGAGTTTTTCTTTTTGAAGGGTTTATCTTTTAGCCATAGTTCTGCATTCCCTTTCTTCTCTATAGTAAAATATACTGAACAGGAAGAAGCTATTTAACTACCTTGATGTCCACAATACCTTGAAGTCTCTATTAGTCTCTATTAGTCATTCAATTAATATATAACATATATTTACCCTGAGTTTGTGACATTTTTTGTTTAACTTCCTGTAAAGTCAGATGATTTCTCTTTGCGTTGTGATTGGCTGTGTTGGTGACGCCCTCCTCTGCTCCTCAGATATCTGATCCCTAACGCCGGGGACGCCACCAAAGTCATCAAGCAGCAGATCATGAAGGTCCTGGACGCCCTGGAGAGCTCCTAAGGAGGTCTTACAGCGGAGGCCTTCAGGTGGAGACTGCTGGCTCCTCCTCCTCCTCCTCCTCCTGCTCCTCCTGCTCCACCTCCAGGGTTCTGCTGTCCCCTCCGGACCGGCCCGCTGACGGGATGGACTGACCGGTGGCGTGCAGCACCGAGGGTGTGCTGCCTGCTCTTCACAGACTGAGGACCTGGTTGGGGACGGGCTGTGTGTGTTTTGAAATACTTTACTAGGTGCTCCACAACACAACCTTCTCCCTTCTCCTCGCTCTTATTTAAAACTAAAGATTTATTTTCTTTGCTTGGTTTTTATTTTTGACTTTGTGTTCATTAGCACCGGAGCTCGTTTCGGATCAGTTCCACGCAACCAAATCCCCTCTCGCCTTAAGCCCTCTCCTTTATCTAGCCACGACTGCAACTGGCGGGATGTGTGTCGGCTATTTATCGGCGTAGCGAAGGGTCGACGCCCTTCTCTTCTCGTTCTACCATTCGACACCAGTCCTACAGTGGGTATCGTTGGGCACAAAGCCAGACACTCGGATTAATTGCTATTGACTAATAGTAGTTAATTACTAACGGTATTGCTGTGCAGAGTAGGGTTGTTGTTCTTAAAGGTTCCCCCTATTGGTCGGAGGTTATACGAAATAAGTTGATTAAAAAAAAAGAAGCATGATCCTTGATTCAAAGGGAAAACATTAGAGATGCACATCCCATAATAGCTGTGGTTGACGGAGGGCACTGGTCTTCTGCCAACACAACTCTTTTTGATACTCTTGTTTTCAGCGCACAGCCTTAAATAAAGAGTCATTTAAGGGTGTTTATAAATATCTCATGTACATAGTGCGTGTAAACTGACTAATAACTGGGCAGAAACAATTTTGAACCACCTTATCTAGATTATTTAAGTCTGTTAATTTAACTACAGTTTCTAGGACTAAACAGTCTTTCTTTTACGGAGCAAACTTAATTTATTGTCGGCTTTTGCAAACACGCTACTAACCACTCTACATCCGAAAGTGTCGCCCCCTCTGGACAACCTGAGTATTACCAAATGGAGGTCTGGTTATTTCACTGATCGAGCACCAACTGTCTCGGTGATTTAGTTGTCGCTGCCGAATTCCAGAACTGGATTAATTTTCCACTTGTGTGGGAGAAAGTCTTTAGCAAACTTTATGCTACCTTTGATTGTATTGTACCTGGCCCTCAGACATATGCTGTGTTGACTCACTGTGGGAGAATATAGCGTATAGATTTCTATATGCTGTTAATTAGTCAACTTAATCTACTAGGACATATAGTTTCCTTGATATGTGTCATTGATTCTATATTTAAGTGTTTTCACTTATTTTCGTCCAGAAAAGATTATTTGCTCGTTTTTCCACAAACCTGGCAGTGTTGCAGTTGCTTTCACGTTTTTGGTTAGTTGTGACTTGTGACATCTGCAAAACAAAAAAAATATAGCGCAATATATTACTAGCATCCTAGTTGTTCTATTACAGTTTTATCTCATTTGTTGCAATGAGGTGTCGCTGAGGAGTTTCTACGATATTTCGGCCAATTTCGGAGACGCTGGATGGAGAAAAGCGGTGATTCTTAAATCCAGTCACCCATAACATTCCTGTGTAATCAATGCATCGTGTTGTAATTTGTTATGTGATTTGTTCAGTATTTACTTGAATATGCTTGACTGGTCGACGTCTTGACGGTTGATGACGTTTCCCTTCCCCGTCGTTTGGAAAAACAACATGGCGTCCGTTATCGCTCATCCAATGGCCGCTTAACGTTTGCATTCTCCTGTATATTTTGCACCTAACTTAACTGTTATTTTCTAATAAACTTTGTTTTTAATAAATTAATAGTTATTCAACAACGGGTATGAATAACTCATTATTTTAATTAATGTTGAGCTACTACCAGAGCGCTAAACTTTTTCGTTCTCTGTCATTTTGACTGACAGGGTCATAAAAAACCCGTCAATCTATTTTTACTGGTCAGTTAAATTTTTTAAATGATAATGACATATTCAATGGCATTTAATTTGAATTATTTTTTAATTAATATTCAGTCCAAACAAGCTGAACAAATAATCCACACCGTGGATGCTCATCAAGCAGAAGAATATGTAACTTTTGCCCCGCAGTAACAAAAACAACTGACTGTGAGGCCATCCTTAAAAATATTTGGGTTTGCTGTAACCCGACCGCCCCTGTCAATTTAGGACCGACCAATATTTATTTTTTTCCCTTTTAGTCCGACCGACTCTCCGGTTGTAAACTTAGAGACCGACCGTTTTTTTTTAACTCTTCAAACAACTAATGCAAATACAATAAAAACCCTTTTAATTATATGTTCGTAAGTATCGCGAATATAAATTACACATGTAGGCTACGTTGTTTCTTTTATATTAGCTTCATTTAATCAATGGTTCATGCTTGTCTGTAATGATGGCTGCGGCTGCAGTAAAGAAAATGTTGGCGTCACCGTTCAAAGTTATACGCGTTTGAGCACCGTAGCAATACATTTAAAAAATGCATTGAAATATCTCGATACCGCTATAACGTGACACGAAGTTCTGGATGACCTGTGACCAGATCTTTACCCATCCCTTCTCCCCTCGAGTCTTACAGCGACGTGTCGACTGATGTCAAGGAGACCGCTAAACTTTTACGGGTTGGAGCGCAGTCAGTGACACGATATGCACATTTGTTTAAATTCATACTAACGTATTCACCATGACCAAAATTGTACTTTTTTTTACTTAGAATTTTGAGAAAAAAATATAGACCTACCTATACCGACCCTTTTTCTACAAGAGCTAATTAACATGCTCATCGCCACCAAGTGGTCAGGGGTGTGATTTGCAATCTGTCAAAAATGATGGATGGCCCTCAGATTTTTCTGTCACCGTTTAAAAAAAAAAAACTGTCAATGACGGAAAATATTCGGTTACCCCTGGCTACTACATGTAAACACCATGGGCGGAGCCAGACTTTGTACATCTGGGGCTCAGAGGGGGGTCTGGGGAAAATTTGTAATTTCTAAGCTGTGATTTCCTGCATTCTAGTCCCTTTTAGGGTGACCTGCTGGACACTGGCAAATCCTAAATCCCTTCTAATTCATAGCCTACATTTTCAGTTGCAGGGCCTGCTCAAGACAATACTATTTAATGGAAAGAAACAATAACCATTCGGTTGTCATAACTTCAAAAGCTTAAAAAAGATTCGCGGCGTTTGAAGTGAAATTCGGGGCTTCAGCCCCGAAAGCCACCCCCCCGCTCCGCCCCTGGTAAACACTATAGGCCCACAGAAACCCCTTCCACCATGATGTCCATTGCCGATCAAATACAGGGAAGCCCCGATAGGAATGAAGTGGCCGACAGTGCTGAACAGTAGCTTTCAACCTTTATACACCACATTAACACATTGCCATGAGACAATTGTATATTTTAACAAAAATTAGCACATAAATCTGTAGATAGCACAAACAGAATCAAAAGATTTTTATATTGACACTTTTGTCTAAGGTATTGCAAAAATCACAGTAACATCAAACTTTTGATCAGGTCAAAAAGTTGACGTAGACATTGATGAGTTCATTGTGTGACCACCTTCTGCTTCATTCATGTCCACAATTCGGGGTCCTGTACGTTTTAGCGATGAGCTGGTGTATGGTGTGTTCCTCTTGGAGGAGCGCCCCCTCCTGGCCTCAGCGCTCTGTAACATTCTTCACCGCGTAGAGATCGTCACGGCGCTGCGCGGTCACCGGGATCTGCTGCCGGACGTCCGCCAAATACTGCAGGTCTACGGACAGGGGAACAAGGTTCATCTGAACAAGCTAAACTATTGAGAATCATTTGTTGTTAGTTTAATCGTTAACTGACATTTTTGTTTTGACATGAATTCAACATGTATTCATTTCAGCTATTTTTTTGTCAGTTCATTGTTGAGATGAGAATCCCTCCGAAAAGTGCGTACAATCAATTGCGCTCCTCTGTCGTGAATGTTAACCTTTGTGGAAGCTCACCTATATCAGCGTAGACCACCGCCTCTTCTGATCCAGTGCTGGAGATCACCTCTCCCCTTCGGAGGACGAGCAGATTGTGATTGACGGGAGGGGAATGAGTGCGAGTGACTCATCAGTACACATGGTAGTGACCGCAACTGTATTCATTGGTTAACATGACAGTGAATTGCGTTTTCAGTCTGCGCAGGCGGTCTGGCGGTCTGCCTTTAATACACGTGCATGTTTACCAGGGGTTGACGACAGTGCTATGGCCCCACGCTACGTAGGACGATGTCTCGTCTCTGGCCGGGGAGGCCGTGGCAACGTACAGCTGGTTGTCCAGCGCCCTACAAGGAAATACATCAATAAAAGCCACCCAACAGGTCATTCGTACTGTTTGTCTGTACTGTATGTGTATCCAAAGGAACGGCTTACAGTACAGACAAACACTCTGGTTCTCACGGTCGTGTTTTGAACTCTATAGGAATAGTAGCAGAGCAGTATGGGGCTTTGAACCGTCAACCTCAGGACCGGAAGACAAACGCTGTAGCTAGCACTGCGTCACACGTCATCGCTGGCATTCGAACCACCTCAGGGTCCCCTTGACGTGTCGGGTGTGTGTTGTGACAGACTGACCGGGCCCTCTGCAGCAGCTCCCAGTGTGCGGGGCCCGTGGTCATGTTGAAGGCCCCTGGGTACACCAGCAGCTCACAGCCTGCAGGACCCAGATCCACACCACCGTCATTGAATAACCCAAGTCAATATGTCCTCCCATAACAGTTACTACTCAGTCACTAATGCTTTATTCCAGAGCGTCTTGCAGTGAATTGGTTGGATTTAGGGGGCCTCTTGCTCAAGGATGTGGACACCGGGGATCAAACCCACTTCCTTCAACTTCGATATGGACAAAAGGGGAGGGGGTTAACAGTCTGCTCAGGGTCCTTACCCATCTTGCTGTACAGCTGGGCCAGTTCTGCAAACCTGATGTCATAACAGATGCCGACGCCCACCTTACAGAAGGCTGAGAGAGAGAGAGAGAGAGAGAGAGAGAGAGAGAGAGAGAGAGAGAGAGAGAGAGAGAGAGAGAGAGAGAGAGAGAGAGAGAGAGAGAGAGAGAGAGAGAGAGAGAGAGAGAGAGAGAGAGAGAGAGAGAGAGAGAGAGAGAGAGAGAGAGAGAGAGAGAGAGAGAGAGAGAGAGAGAGAGAGAGAGAGAGAGAGAGAGAGAGAGACCTTAATACTACATGTCTACCCAGCCGTTGGGCTACATTATTGATGTTGTGAATCCCTGAGCTCTGTGGCCGCTCACAGAGGGTGCAGCAGAGCGAGGTGAGAGACTCACGTGTTTCAAAGACGGAGAAAGCGCTGCCTGGACTCAGCGTCTCAGACTCCTGGAAGCGGATCTTCCCCGGGACGTCGATGTCAAACAGGTGGATCTTCGCGGCGGAGGAGGAGGAGGAGGAATAAGACACGCTCAGGGAGAACGGGAACAGGGGGGACATGTTTCAGCGTCGTCAGGACCAGGTCCTACCTTGCGGTGTTTCATCAGCAGGGTGCCGTCTGGACCAAACACTGGACAGGTGTTGTACAGCTTCCCACCGTCCTCCTCCGGGATGGATCCTGGTGAACGAAGAGCCAACGTCAGACTCCGGGCCGAAGCCACATCTACAACTTGGTCTTTCAGTTCAGCGGACGTTTTGGTCCACAGTGATGACAAGTGATGACGAGTGAGAACAAACAAAGTATGCTTCAAAACAAAAATGATTGGCGCTGCATGAATTAGGTTCAGGAACAACAAAAGAAATTCAAGGTTAGTTTATCTTGGTATTGACGGCAGTGCAAGCGGTGACCATAGATATCACATAACCAACGGGGGTTCCACATTCCACATGGAGTGGTTCCACTGACGCACACGCACCTCCGACCAGGTAGACCGCGTTCTCCTTGGCTGCTTCGGACAGCATCTGGGTGGACTCCCCGGGAATCCTCTCAGCATACTCCGGGAAGAAGCTGGTTCCGTACGGAGAGTTGAAGCATTCCTGAGCGGGTTAGATGATGCTAGGTTGTAAACGAAGGGGAACAGACCAATGCATTTTTGTACAAACATTGACCAAGTGTGACCATGCATTGATCATAGGAGTAACTAAACAGACTGTTGTATGTTGATGTGTTACTTGTCTACATTATGTCATTAGGAGTTAGGGTATTTGGCTATGCAGCCAGCAGCCAATCAAGATAAAGTATTGTATGGGTTAGGGTTAACGGTTACAAATGCAATGTTCTACTGCTGGTGTTATGCTGGTTGTGTCATCCTATGTCAACATTCACTGATGAGGGTCATCATACAGCTGCACTTGATCTTAATTTGCCTAATCTGCAGTATTGGTTCTGGCAGCCAGTCGTACAACCTGACAATTATAAGTGAAACATGGATCCATGATCAACTATGGATGGACGCATATGAACGATAATATATAATGTGCATCGCGGGATAACCTCCAGATTTGGTCCGTACAACCACTCACCGGCAGAACCACCAGCTTGCTGCCCTGACCCGCAGCTTCTTGGATCAGCTTCTTCGCCTTTGACAGGTTATCAGCCTTCACGCTCGACACATGTAGCTGGACCACGGCCAGCCGAAACTCTGGAAAAACACAGTTCTCCCACGCTCAATTATTAACAACTGTCTCTGTCTCTGAGGTCAATTCAGTGCGTGTGTGCAAGTCAAAATATGAATATCTCACACAGTCCTTCAAAAAGTTTCAAACGGTGTTGCATAGTGCATGCATATACTTTGGTGCATTTCAAGAAATGTCAATATTGAGAAATTAAATGCGTACTGTTTTTACTTACTTGACATTGCTCTCACCAACGTGGACATGAACGCAGAATGATGTTGACGGTCCCTCTGTTGTTACTTTACTGAAGTCCAAGGAGCATAGATGTAGAAAACTTGAAGTAGAACGACAACAGCGTCTGCAGCTCCTCTATGTAAGACAGCGCTGTGCAAGTTCCGGGTCCAACAGGAGTATCAAAGTAAAAGTCTAGGCTGCTTTCAGTTACATGGCGTGCATAACGTATTCAGATTGATTTTGTATACGTGTATATTTATTAATGATATAGATTTGTTATATATGTTTATATGCATAAAACAAAGAAAATCCTCCCCCCGCAAAAATATTTTTTTTGGAATAGGAAATGCATAGAAAAGTGTTTATTTTCTCTATCTTCCTTCTTTCCCCCAGTATCAATAGGCTGAATCTAATCTAATCTAGCTCACATTAAGAGGCGATAACTCTGAAATGTAGACAGTTAACTATTGTTGTCTATTGCTGTCTGTTTATGCTTTATGTATTGCATTTACATTTCTTGTTATATTCCATTCTTCTTCCTTATCGGTTTAAATTTGGTGTATTCTAGACTTTTTTTAATCAGAGCTAAAACACAGATTTTCAGATTTTTTTTCACAGATTTTCAGTCTTTTATTAGTGATAGGCCTATATCGTAGTAACTTTTCACATTATAAGGAATGCAACTTTATGACCCATTTTACAGTGATTTTATTGGTTGAAACACTAAGAAAAGTGAAATCATGTAATCTGTGCATCCATCAGGATACACAAATCTATAAAGGGGAGGGTCTTGAAAAGTGTCCTGATCAGAAATGGCATAAAACGACTTGCTATACACATACAGTATGTCCAATACACCCTGACTCTTTGTGTGATGCATTGCGATAGACTCTTCATCATTTACATATTTACAACAATGTGTGCGTTTGATTGGTTGAGCGGCGCAGAGTGACGACGGCCGGACGTTCACCCCTCCGTCTCGCTGAGGGACTCGGACCCGCCGGCTCTCTCCAGGTGGATGGCCACGGCCTCCGCCGAGCCTGCGTAGTTGTACCGGTACCCTGGTGGACACGGGACATTAGACATGAATTCATACAGTGAAACCTTTCAGGATTTCGGGTCGAAACAGAGATGGTTTCCACAGTGGCAGGAAGGATGCATCTGTTCAACAAGGTTTAATACTTGAAATTCATGCATGCATACATGCATACATGCACACATGCACACATGCACACATGCATACATGCACACATGCACACATGCATACATGCACACATACACACATACATACTGTACATACATAAACGTTTTTCGTATTTTAGTTGTATTTCAATGCTGAAAATATAGTTGGTAGAGCTTCGGCTGGCATTGTTCTTTAAGAGTTGCGAGTGCAATGGAGGACAACTTCAGTAAAATATAATGTGAGGGTTCTTTAGGAGCCAACGTGCCCAAACTATGATAAGTACTTGAGCGAGTAGTATTCCACTAAGGGGTTTGATTTCCGGCCTGAAGCTTTCAGGATTCGACACTCCAGTGTCCACAGCAGCATCAGCATCACCGCGTGCCGACATTCACTTTAGATAAGAGCATCAGCTAAATGACTCGCTAGCGTCGCGGAGACACAACCCAACGCCCCCGGTAGGCTCCTCCTCCGCCCCGGTAGGCTCCTCCTCCTCCCCGGTAGGCTCCTCCTCCTCCTCCCTCACCTGTGGTCGCCAGCTCCCTGTGGCTCCGGTCCAGCAGCACCTGGTAGACGACGGCCCCGATCACCAGCACGGCGACGCCCAGACCCAGAACCGTGCTGAACACCCACAGGGCCCCCGAGGCCCGGCTGGCCACCGGGCTCACCTTCACCCCATCTGACGGAACCAGCACAGAACCACACAGAACCACACAGAACCACACACACACACACACACACACACACACACACACACACACACACACACGCACTGAGGAGATGTCGACTAAACAGATGGACTGACATGAAGACACAGGCAGACAGATGGACTGACATAAACACTCAATGACTAGACAGATAGACAGGCTGATGGCTGCTAGCGACACGGACTGCGAGGCGGACGGACACGCGACACGTCGACTAGATTGATAGACGCGCAGACGGACCGTCCAAAATAGACCGACAAACAGGGAGGCGAATAGATGGAGATGGATGCACAGAGAGAGAGAGAGAGACGAAAGGACGGCTTGTCGTACATACAGACTGTCTTGTAGATTTACACGCAGCCCCACAGACAGGCAGCCCCACAGACAGGGAGACACACAGACAGCAGTCACTCACAGCTGGTGGCGTTGAGTCTCTCGTTGAGTGAGTGGTTCTCCATGGAGCAGGTCACGGTGGTCTGGTGGGAGACGTTGGCCAGCAGCAGGCTGGTGATACTGTACAGCGTGGAGTTGGCCATGGGGGCGGTGGAGGTGGTCACAGAGGCCTCGGGCGGCGCCCAGGTCCCGTTGATCAGCCAGTGGATGCTGGGCTCGGGGCGCCCCCCCACCGACCGACACAGGAAGGTGGTCTGGTTGGCGTCCGGGGGGTCCAGCCTCAGGACCGAGGGAGGGGTGAAGCTGGCTGGGGGAGCGAGATTAGGATTAGGATTATTATTGTACTTTTGCATTGCAGTCTGACTTGTACTTCATTTTCGACTTATATTATTATTCTATCTTGGGCGAGACAATTGTGGTGGAAAACATTTCCCTCAGGATAAATACAATACTCTGTGGCTTACTTAGATCAACATAAAGCACCTTTACATCCTGTAGTTTATGGCTGAACACTGAGACACAGACTGTGACTCACTGAGACACGCTGCATCTTAACCAGTTTTCAAACTGTGGGTCACGACATAAGGGATGACCACAGGCAATACTTTCATTTGATAAAGAGTATGTTGGAAGATAAAAAGAAAATGCTGTGTTGTTGTTGTTGTTGTTTTTTAATCGTATTTTGTTTATTTAACAGGGACAGCAATACAAATATTCCACCAGAGTTAGCTACAAGCTACATCATATGTGTAGCCCGCGGAGGGGTACATACCACACGCTACAAACCGAATCGATGAACGGTATTCATTGACGCATTTATATGATCGCCGTCTTTTGATATTGTAATGATAAATGATCATGGCGTGGGTCCACGCATGAAACGTCAGAGCAAACCCCACTGCTGTACCGCTCACATTAACGAACCGCAAGTCGTGTTACCTTGACGCACATGCCTTCGTATAGTTACACATTTTAGTATTGTTTGACACGTTTGAATCTTAAACATCCTGCTGTATTTGTCATGGAAATTGAAGACTGACTTTGCGAACGAAGACACATTTGTGTTTGTGGAAAAACACTGCCGCTCTTACGACATACACAACCTGGACACCTACACTCCTTCTCAAGTCTTGCCTCACATGATAAAACATCAGCTTTCCTGCATCCACTTGAAAAATTACTCATCTTCCTGTGATGAACACGATCCAAGGGTGTGTGTGTGTGTGTGTGTGTGTGTGTGTGTGTGTGTGTGTGTGTGTGTGTGTGTGTGAGTGTGTGTGTTAAGATGATGATAATGATGATGAGGATTTTTTTTGGTTATTATTTGTTACTAATAATTATTACTATTCTAGTTTTGTTTAATTTTACATTGATGGGTGATACATTGTTTTGTTTTTTTCTTAAACCCAAGAAAATGTGTGTTTGCATGTAGTGAGTCTTCAAGAACTTCCACTCAAACAGAACGCAATACATACTACAATGTATGTCGGCCTAATGTAATGCATTACACCGTAGCTCCTACTACACCCTTACCTTCTGTCCTGAGACACACGGTGCAAAGCGGGGACGTCGGCGCTTCGCCATCCACGACGGCCAGAAACATGCGAAAGGTCTGGGCTCGCCTTAAGGGCAGGACGGCGGACAGCTCCAGGGAGAAGTCCCCGTTCTCCAGCGCGTCATCTGAGAGCTGCGTCGTGTTGGCGTCTGCCGTGCGCAACGGCCACAGCTCCACGGGTATGCCCTCTTCCCACCGGGACCTCAGCAGCACCTGGCGGTCCGTTCTCCACTCCACGGAGAAGTTCAGAGTGTTGAGTTCGTGTCCGCTATAGAAGCACGGCAACGAGATGGGTTCCCCGACCACCCCGACGATACAATCCTCCTTCTCTGTGAATGAATAGGGAGAAGGAACAACATGTTTCAACATAGCTTCTAAGTTCTTATTTTTCATATATTTATTTACAAAATGTGTATCTTTGTAATATGTATATATATTATTTATTTCAAGAGGGTTCTTACCATAACAAGCGCAGTAACTCAATAGGCCAAGAACGAGTCTGGCGCTCCATAAAACACGCATTTCCACTTGGGGCACTTCGGCGCATTTGGGAGATTGGACAATCCCAACGAATAACCGTAGCGTAAACGACTAGTTGTTGGTCAAAAAAATATACAAACTCTTTTCATTAAGGCTATGTCATGTCATCCGGCATGATTTCCTCACGCCCTGTTATCAGGTCCATCATGCATCACCACCAACGGAGGAATTCCATGGCAGGTCAAGACTTGCAGCAGCTCGACTGAGAGAGGGTCGTGAGTGGTGGCGTTACCCCGGTCTACCGTAGCATAGTTTCCGGTCTCCTACTGCACATGAGCTGTGTAGGCCAGTAAATAGTCCCCGGAGCGAGAAGGATAAGAACATAACAAGGAGAACAAAATCAACAACAACAATTTGTCAAATAACTTGACAAAGCAATATCAGAAATATGTAACGGATACGCATATCCCTCTGTCAGAACTTGTATCAGAGCCACATCTCACTTGCCTCTTGTCGCGCCACTCGTAACTGAAAGTCCCGCCCTCTCTCTCTCTCTCTCTCTCTCTCTCTCTCTCTCTCTCTCTCTCTCTCTCTCTCTCTCTCTCTCTCTCTCTCTCTCTCTCTCTCTCTCTCTCTCTCTCTCTCTCTCTCTCTCTCTCTCTCTCTCTCTCTCTCTCTCTCTCTCTCTCTCTCTCTCTCTCTCTCTCTCTCTCTCTCTCTCTCTCGCCAAGAACGCACATTTGGAGCATCAGGAATGAGGTTCGCGGAGGTGAACCGTCTCACCGGCTCACACTTGTACAATAAAGAACAAAGAGAGAAACCGGCTGTCAACCGTATTGACATTCACCGTTCAAATGGAACATATTGTTGTGTGGTCCAACTGGTCTGACGGCATTATAAATAGGTCACTCAACTTATAATGATGTGCACCTGCCCTCCAGTTAAACAGTACTCAATTGTGCATGTGCCTCTATTATCAAATTCAAACCCGTCTAAAGCCCTACGCCCTAAACCCCATGCCACACGCACACTTGCACATATGCCTACAACTGCACTTCATACTTTTTAGTATTTATTATATAGAGATAGGTGCATATTTAATATCTTCTTTAATGTCCATGTACAGCTGAAAACAACATATATTTTGTATTTCATACATAGTTTCATTCAATTCGCCAACATAAATCCTTATGCCCAGTTAGCTGGTGCCAGTGGCTGGTGCTAAAACCCTATTAGTACCGCCTGTGTGCACCAGATGGCAGACGCGGGTTGCTGTGTATTACAGAACCCGTGAAGAAGTGAACGGAGTTGGCAACTAAAACACGAGCATGTTCACCATCCACTCAGTCCACTGTGTCTGGTAGGGTCATTGGTCTTCAATGACATATCCTTCTCCTGTCACGGGTTGTCAAATGTTTCATTAAATGTATGTCTTGACCCTTTAAACTGCAACAGGGTCACGTTTCGGAAAATGACAAGACAACAAGACGACAGTTAATGAACACACCATGGCTATTCATCATTTGGCAAGGAGGGTCTATTGCCTGTGGCCAGGCTTTCGCCAGGCAAGCCCGAGGCTGACGACTGTGACCTGTAAACGTCAGAAGCCCCACTGTCATGGGGTAGCTTCTCAAAGCTGTTTAAAATTTAACCAGACCAGATCTCTAACGCTGTCTGCCAGCCAGTACAAGCATAGCAACGACCCCGGTGGACCTTATACTGGCCACACAGAGGACCACGATGTTGATGAAGATGGTGATCTTGTTGATGACGCCGAGGTAGACGAGCTGTTCCAACAACAGGTTCCCAAAGTAATCGGAGACGGCGAACACAGCATCTTCATCGTTCACCCCGATGTGAAATGGGGAAGCAGAAAGCAGTATCTCACAACGGGTGACCGCAATTCAAGCCTCCATAAGATAACACGATAATTGTGAAGATCTTTTTTCTGTCCCGTTGATATCCGAATAACCTCTAAAGCGGACATTGCAGCGGAGCTGATGGTGGACGAGGCAGTGGGTCTGGTGAACACCTTGGACAACTGGAGGGTCGTGGACAAGATCATCCTCTCCACCAAGACGCCGGAGAAAAGGAAGATTTTTGGCAAAGGGAACTTCCAGTTACTGACAGGTAACATATCTCTGACTTTCACTGTGATCCTCCTTGTTAGAATGTAATTTGTAGTTAACTGTAGCTATGTGACTTCATGTCAACACGACTTTTTTTTTTTCTACCCCCAGAAAGGATCAGACAAACCCCAGGGGTCACTGCTGTGTTTGTGAACGTGGAGCGACTGTCTCCTTCATCTGAGGTATGTGGAATTATTGTCAATTAAGGGGACTAAATGTTTGTGTTACAGAGTTTAGGGTCACTATATTTTTGTCTTACACAGTTGAGGGGGACTGTATGTTTGTGTTTCAGATAGTTTAGGAGCACTATATGTGTGTTATTGAGTTTAGGAGACTATATGTGTTACAGAGAGTTTAAGGGGACTATATGTGTGTTAGAGAGTTTAAGGGGACTATGTGTGTGTTATAGAGTTTAGGAGGATGATATGTGTGTTGCAGAGAGCTTAAGGGGACTATGTGTGTGTTAGAGAGTTTAAGGGGACTATATGTTTGTTATAGAGTTTAGGAGGACTATGTGTTACAGAGAGTTTAAGGGGACTATGTGTGTTATAGAGTTTAGGAGGACTATATGTGATACAGAGAGTTTAAGGGGACTATATGTGTGTTATAGAGTTTAGGAGGACTATATGTGTTACAGAGCGTTTAAGGGGACTATATGTTTGTTACAGAGAGAGTTTGAGGACGCCTGGGGTGTGAAGGTCCTGGATCGCTACTCAGTGGTCCTCCACATCTTCCGCCGGAATGCCCGGACCCGTGAGGCCAAGCTGCAGATCTCTCTCGCGGAGATTCCCCTGCTCAGGTCAGGGGATAAACATTCATCTGGTAGAGCAAGGCATTAACCATGCCAGGGTTAGAGGTTCAAATCCCACCAGTAGAGCATGTCGTTAGCATTGCCGGGGCGGTTGAGTCTCACTGGGCCGCCCGCCATTGAAAATGTGTTCATATCGTATATTATTGAGTAGGTCCTCTGGCAGCCGAAGGGTTGCTGGTTCAATCCCTTGACAATTTCTGAGTGCTGAGCCAAATACATGTCATCTAGTTACTCTTAAGTTTTATCTGTTTGGATGTACTTGTAATTATTGTTATGCACCTGTAATCAATTCTGGATGGATAATATCTTGGAAATTCATGACCTTGACAGATCTCGGCTGAGAAACGAATTGGCAAACTTTGACCAGCAAGGCGGCGGTAACCGGTACATCGGTGGCTCAGGTACGCTCTGCTTCTGATTGGTTCCGGGGTGAATAAGGAAGTGTGTGTCTGAATGTTTGGACCTGAGAGAACTATTGTATTTTGTTAAAGCCTTGTTGTACTGCGACGTGGTCATATTACACACAATATTGTTGTGTTTCAAGAGAATGGCTCTCTCCACAGTGTGAGCCAAACAACATTCTGCTCTGCCATTGATTATTGATAAGTTATTGATCATGCGCCCCCCCCCCCCCCCCCCCCCCAGGTGAGACGCTGATGGAGTTCCAGCAGAGACTCCTGAAGGAGCGGGAAGCGAAGATTCGCGCGGCTCTCGAGCGTCTCCGAAAGAAGAGGCACCTGCTGCGCTCCCAGAGGAAACACAAAGACTTCCCCATCGTCTCGGTGATGGGGTACACCAACTGTGGTGAGAGGCTGACCACAGACAGACAGACAGACGGACACGCCACTAAACGTCCGGCCATTTTTAGGTTGAGCCAAAACAACACGTGCGACAGCAGAAGTCCATCTCCTGTTTGTGGACACCAAGAATGCTCTTCCTCCCGGGGACAGGAAAGACCACTCTGATCAAAGCGCTGACGGGCGACCGCGGCCTGCAGCCCAGGAACCAGCTGTTCGCCACGCTGGACCTGACGGTGCACGCCGGCCAGCTGCCCAGTCACATGGCCGTGCTCTACGTGGACACCATCGGCTTCCTGTCCCAGCTGCCCCACCAGCTCATCGACTCCTTCTCCGCCACCCTGGAAGACGTCAAGCACTCGGTACGGCCTGACCTGGAGATGGCGTCAAACACACGTTCCGTCTGGAGTGTAGCTGCTCTTTGATAAGAAGTGATGGATGCCTTAATGTGGTTCCCCTCATGTTCCCGTGCGTCCAGGACCTCATAGTACACGTGCGAGACATCAGCCACCCAGAGACGGTGAACCAGAAGGTGAACGTCCTCAACGTCCTGAAGAGCCTGCAGATCTCAGACCGCCTGATGACCTCCATGATCGAGGTCCACAACAAGATCGACCTGGTCCACGAGTAAGAACCGCTCGGCCTTCTCTTCACTAACGTAGCGTCAAAGAACGTCTTGCAGGTGTGCGTCTAATTTGTGTCACGGGAACGAAGGCTGCTAGCACAAACGCTGTGGGTTTGAAGCCCAGTCTACCTGTAGGCATCCTCTAAAATGCATGGTGGAACGAGGTCAACATGGGTCTCACTACGATTTAGCAAGCTACCTCGTAGACGAAACCATGAACCAAGGTACAAGACGAGCATCAATCAGGAAATGCTTGTTAAGTCGGCTCCTACGTGAGGTAGATGGTGAAGATGTTTTCTGTGGTCCTCAGTTACCATTGTTCCGAGCCGGGGGCGGTCCCTGTGTCGGCGCTGACGGAGCAGGGTCTGGACCAGCTCAAGGTGGTCCTAGAGGGGGAGGTGGTCCGGTCCACAGGGAAGCTCATTTTAAACCTCGAGGTGGATCTGAGCTCCCCCCAGTTAAGGTGAGGGATGGTGTTTTTTTAGAAAATCTTTCAATAAAGTTTATTTGGGATTTTTTTTCCATCACAACAATACTGTTGCAACATCCCCAGTGTTCCCAACAGAAAATAGCATTTACAACAATCATTGTGGCAATCATCGTGATAAAAATGTAATTATACTTGTGTTTAAATGACATAAACAAAAGAAGATGTTAATGGCGTGCGCGCGTGCGTGCAGTTGGCTGTACAGGGAGGCCACCGTACAGGAAGTGACGGTGGACGCAGACCAAGGGTCGGCCGTCGTCATGGTGATAATCGGCGCGGCGGCATACGGCCGCTACAGGAAGACGTTCCCGGCCGTAGCCTAGGCGACGCCGCGCCGCCTCTTCCGCTTACCGCAGGAGTCTCGCCGAGACCCTCGTCTCAGTGGGCTCCAAGAGGAGCGGTCCACCGCGGCGCTGCTGACCCACAGGGACCTTCTGGGCACGCGAGGACTCAGCCCCGGGTGCGCGTTCAGGAAGGGATGGACTTTCTGCTCAGAAGTGAAACGTCACGCACCTCGAGTTGTACTGACAAAGAACAGGGGGGCAAAAATAGCAAGTGCAAGCAACTTTAGACAATCGTGATGTCCGGAAGTTTAAAACGTCATTATTTATAGTAAACATTTATTTCGTCATGACACATGGATACAGTTTATTCAACTATCATTCAAACTATAATTTATTCACATGCTTAATGTTGTGTTACATTCACTTTTAGGTGACATGTTTACAGTGGTTGATAAACAGTAAAAAAAAAAAATGCATCTAACGTTAAAAACATTACAAAAACATTAAAAACATTAAGAGTGGAAGCCCAGCTCGATGATATGGGATATACTGTAAGTAACAATGAAAGAATAGGGAACATCTTTTTCATTGAGCATCGGCATTTCGGTAGTTTTCTCCTACTGAACGGTAGACCAAACGTTTGTTAATCAGGGACAGGTTTTAAGGATATGGTTTAACTTTAGCATTTAAAGGAAAACGCCACTGTTTATCCATACTGAACTATGTTCTTCCCTGATCTTAGAGGAGTTGATACATACCTCTCTCGCCTTCGTGTGCGCACTCGATCGCTCTGGTGCACAGCGCTACTTCGATAGCATGTAGCTTGGCCCAGTATATTCGGGGATGAAGTTAGAAGCGACCAAGCACTTCCACGTTTTCCCAATTTAAATACAGTTATGTGAGTAGTTACACAACCGAAGTATGGTTACACAAAATGAAACATGGCAATTTTCTAAACGGATAAAAAAGGATAACTATAATGTATGGCGAAATAACACCTGGGAGCACTTCGACGTCAGCGCAGTAATATCATCACTCCTAAAAGATCCTCTCCCCCTCCCCCTGTTAATTCCGTCAATAGAACCAACGTGACATGCATGCCGTTGCCTGCACTACCTGTAGTAGTAGAAGGAAAAAGTCACGTTGGTAACAGGAGGAGGGGGAGAGGATCTTTTAGTAGTGACGATATTACTGCGCCGACGTCGTTTCATTTTGTGTAACCATACTTGGGTCGTGTAACTACTCACATAACCGTATTAAAATAGGGAAAACGTGAAAGTGCTCGGTCGCTTCTAACTTCACCCCCGTTTGGATCCTAAGGAATATACTGGGCCAAGCTACATGCTAGTGAAGTAGCGCTGTGGGCCAGAGCGATCGAGTGCACGCACGAAGGGAGAGAGGTATGTATCAACTCGTGTAAGATCAGGGAAGAACGTAGTTCAGTACGGAAAAACGGTGGCATTTTCCTTTAAGGGTGTAGGGTTTAAGGAAAGGATTTAAGGGAGGTTTAAGGGTAGAGAAATTGAGGCAGCATTATCTACTTGGTGTTGAGGAGAAGTTTTTGGTTCAGAGCGATGACTAGGGGACAGAAGGCGATGGGCCCCACAAAGTCCCCTGCAATGATGTTGAGGCTGTGGGGGGAACATCCAGGGGTCTGCTCCTGAAGCCAGACTCTCAGCTGGTCCCAGTTCTCCTGGGTCAGGATCCACAGGGACTGGGTGGACTCCAGGGCCATGAAGCACGTATCTGCCGTCAGGTTCAGCCCCGACACAAAAAAGCTGTCTGTTCGCATACATAGATGGACACAGACTTCTATTAGAGCAACACAAACACAAGCCCTATTTTACAACAAGACTTGAAACACAAAACAATAAACACATTGACGTATTGTGTTCACTCACTGAGCCAGAAACAACACTGTGTCTGAGACTCACCTGGGCCAGGTATATACCTGAGACGCACCTGGGCCAGGTATATAACTGAGACTCACCTGGGCCAGGTATATAACTGAGACTCACCTGGGCCAGGTATATAACTGAGACTCACCTGGGCCAGGTATATAACAGACTCACCTGGGCCAGGTATATAACTGAGACGCACCTGGGCCAGGTATATAACTGAGACTCACCTGGGCCAGGTATATAACAGACTCACCTGGGCCAGGTATATAACTGAGACTCACCTGGGCCAGGTATATAACAGACTCACCTGGGCCAGGTATATAACTGAGACGCACCTGGGCCAGGTATATTCTAGACTCACCTGGGCCAGGTATATAACAGACTCACCTGGGCCAGGTATTCTAGACTCACCTGGGCGCCCAATGTCTTTATGCCATTCGAGGTATTCGATGACTCCCTGAGCCGTCTTCTGATCGGCCCACCAATAGGGGATGGCGGGCCAGAGCTCGGGATGTCTGGCTGCTGATTGGTCGTCATAGGATAGAAATACCTGCCAACGATTGGACCACAGACTCCTCAAGGTCGGCACTGTGTCCTGTGAGGGCAAAGCACCAGCTGGTGTCCAATTCAGTGACCACACACCAGTTGGCCATTTAAAGATGACCCTGTCGATTTAGAGTTGAAATGCGACACGTAACACACCTTCTTGGGACAGAGTTTGGAGCCAAACAATTTCTTGAGGGACAAAATGAAGTATTCATGAACTTCAGCGCTCATTCCCTCAAAGTGGCTGCAGGACAGGATGACCACCTCCCTGGGATGGGACTCCAACCACGTGACCACAGTCGCCAGCGTCTCCTACAGAAGGTGAAGCGTACATCCGACGACAGGTTATCTGTGTATACTGGAAAGCAAATGCAGTGTCAAATGTAACAAGTCCATCATATAAACGAGGTTGACGCTTTCTCACCAAAACTGTTACATGTGTGTAGATGACGTGCGTGAAAAAGAGGTAGTCGGACGAGTCCTTGGGTTTGCGGGCGATGCGGAGATCGAAGTATCTAATCCCCATGAAAAGTTGGTCTCCAATGCTTTTATGCTGCAGACGGAGTAATCATCAGTCCACTGAGGTCCAGATGAAATGACGACAAGCTATGGTTGCATCTAAAATTGGGCACACTTTTGACTTTCAAAATGTAGTCAGTAATTTGCGTTGGTATTTTACCTTTTACAAATAGGCCAAATCATCAACATCAAGCATGAAGCAAAGTTTACGTTATAAAAAAGATAATATATCGCTCCGTGCAGTGCAAGATGTAGGACAACTCCCTGCGCTCAAGCCAGCCGTCTCTCGTTTTCAGCCAGCCGTTTCAACATTTTCAAGTGCGCCCTTATTGCCGACTTTATGGCAAATACTTGAAAACAACTGGGAAAGTCAGCGCTAGCTTACTGCAGCGTGTGGAAACTTTCGGTTTTCAAAAAGTTTATTTAAAAAATATGAGTGTTAAGATTTGAAAGACAGAGGTATGTCTTACAACACAAGTATGATTCTGCAATGATTTTGGAACCAATAGGTCACGTCACCTGGAAGGAATGCTCATTTTACATGATGAAATGTATCAAGAATTAATAAGAAAAATATGAGAAGTGTTAAAATGTGTAGATCTACTGTCCTACATTGATTCTGAGCCAATAGATCACATGACCTGGAAGCTATTGAGCTTTAATGCTCATGAACATTATGAAATGTATTAAAAATTCATTAAAAAATATAGGAAGTAAATAAAAAGAGGTGTGTCTCATACAGCAAGTGTAGCTCTACTGTCCTACACTGATTTTGAGCCAATAGGTCACATGACCTGGAAGTTATTGAGCTATAATGCTCATATTTACATTATGAAATGTATTTTTTTTTTTTTAAAAAGTTATATAAGTTCAGCCGCACTGGCGCCATCTACTGGCTAAAGTCTAATGGTGATGCGTGTACCACACACTTTTTTTTAATATAATTTTTACAATTCTTATATTTTATATTAATTTTTGATACATTTCATCATGTAAATATGAGCATTATAGCTCAATAGCTTCCAGGTCATGTGACCTATTGGCTCAGAATTAATGTAGGACAGTAGATCTACACTTGCTGTATGAGACACACCTCTTTTTTTTAGCATTTTAACACTTATTTTTTATTTTATTTTTTATATTTGTCTAATTAATTCTTAATACATTTGATCATGTAAAATGAGCATTCCTTCCAGGTGATGATCACCTTCACTGGTCAAGACATCCCCCTCTCCACCTCTGTCACCAACCTAGGTGTCAAAATTGACCCACAACTCACTTTTGACACCCACATCAAATTTCTCTGTAAAACATCCTTCTATCACCTCAGGAACATAGCCAAACTCCGCCCAACCCTTACCCTGGCCGATGCAGAGAAGCTCGTCCACGCCTTTGTCTCCTCCAGGCTAGACTACTGCAATGCACTCCTCATCGGGATCTCTGGCAGGAATATCCAGAAACTGCAATACATCCAGAACAGCGCTGCCAGGATCCTTATGAGGGTGCGCAAATTCGACCACATCACCCCCATCCTCAAATCTCTCCACTGGCTCCCTGTCCCTCAGGATTGAATACAAGGTCTCCCTCCTCACCCACCAGTGCATTCATGGACATGCCCCCCAATACCTCAAAGAACTTCTCACCCCCCACCCCCTCACACGCACCTTCGATCCGCAGCTTCACACACCCTCAAAGCTCCCAGAACCAAGCTCTGTACCATGGGTGACCGGGCCTTCTGTTCTGCAGCTCCAAGGCTGTGGAACGCCCTCCCAGACCATCTGAGGGCCCCACAGACCACTGATGCCTTCAAGCGTAGCCTAAAGACTAATTTTTTCAGGAAAGCTTTCCACTAATTTTATTGCCTTTTTAACATTTATTAACTTGTGCCCTGCTTTTCTTTTAAGCTTGCACTGTAGCACTTTGAGATTGTTTAAATGTAAAGTGCTTTATAAATAAAATGTATTATTATTATTATTATTATGTGACCTATTGGTTCAAAATTATTGCAGAATCATACTTGTTTTATAAGACACACCTCTTTGTTTCTTTCAAATCTTAACACTCATATTTTGTAAATAAACTTGTAATAAATTTAATACCCACATTTTAATTTGAAAAACGAAAGTTTCCACCATGGTTTCCACACGCTGCAGTAAGCTAGCGCTGACTTTCCCAGTTGTTTTCAAGTAATTGCCATAAAGTCGGCAATAAGGGCGCACTTGAAAATGTTGAAGCGGCTGGCTTGACCACGCGAAAACGAGAAACGGCTGGCTTGACTGCAGTGACAACTCCAGAATGACCCTACACCGGAGCATAGCTCATTACAGTCCGTCAAAAAAAAATATCGTGTGCAAAATAAAACATAATGTACAATAAAATACGACTTCCATTCATTTTGTCTTTTTGTGTGTGTGCTTTTAATATGTTTTATATGCTGACGTCTTACCTGGGTGGTGGCCCACTTGAGGATGACTGGCCGCGTTAAGAAGCCGAACATCCAGTCTATGAGTCTGATGTAGGCGGGCTGCGATGGGACCACCGGAGACTTCATATCCAGACAGTAGCTCATCGCGTCGTGGCTGCCTGAGTTCACATCGACACAACGCATTCAGCAAAAAACAATGAATGGAATTAATAGGTCTATTTTCTCTCACGAATAACTACTTAATAGCCGATCCTAAGAGATACCCGGTATGGCGAGGTTGGATAGAGGGATGTCCCATAGCTCCTCCGGTAAACGAGACATCCATTCCTCGTAGTTTGTGGGGGGTCGATTAGTGAATGAAAAAAGAGAGCACATGTCCTATTTTTTTTTAGTTTTAGGAAGTAGTCCGAGCGGTAGTCACCTGACTAAGGTATTCTAGATCGAAAGGCGAACCCAGTCAAACTGACAGACTGTCAAACCACGACACAGCGCTAGATGTTGGCTTTTTTTTCTTTCTCCAGTTGGGTTACATTCCACTTTCAGTAGTTTCAGAATAATGGCAACGAAATCAGAGCCTGGATAAATCGAAACCTATTTTAATGTTTGGGATTTTGTTGATATCCAAATCATACAAAGATGTCTGCATATCCTACTATGATCGGATATCAGTAGGGCAGTTGTGAGATGTAGATTAAAGATGAAACTGAAATAAACCAGTTTTACTCTAATGGGGACAAACCAGTTTTACTCTAATGATGACAAACCAGTTTTACTCTAATGCAGTCCTTCTCAAAGTGTGGGGCGTGCCCCGCTGGTGGGGAACGGAGACATGACAGGTGGGGCGCGACAAACGGGATGGAATTTTCAATTTCATGCCTATCTTACTATAAATGCTATTGACAATAAAGATAATTCACTCTAAACAAAACACACACACACGCACACACACAAATTAAGTTATGATGGCACAACTGCACTTTTATTTTCTCTTTTTGAACTTTGTGTTATTTGTTGTTTTTGATTTTGATTCAGTATCAAATATGACTGATATACTTGGTGCTAGTAATTTCAATACATTTAAAATAATTTGAAGTAATTCGTCAAGATTTTTGTTGGGGCGACGGGGGCAAGTGGGGCTTGAAAATCCCCACTTGTTCAAAGTGGGGAATGACGAAAAAAGTTTGAGAACCACTGCTCTAATGGGACAAACATGAAAGCCTCAAGCTTTCAGCTTGTCTCCTTAACCAAACACAGCATTCGATTTGGGCTGTTGCCCAAAGATCACCGCTGTCGCCTGCTGGTCTGACCACCAGAGGCCGCTGTTGGCCATGTTGTCTGTTTTATGCTTTCGAAAGCGGCGTTACAATATAAATCCTATAAATCAAATTATCCACCATCACGCGTGGCCCCAGACGTATTCCACGTACAGGCTTAACCTGTTATACAGATGAGCACCACAATGCAAAATCATGTAGCTTAATCTCTTACATAGTAGTTAGGTGTATGCTTTTGTTGTTGTAAGGGCAGGGCAAATCGCAAACAAAAGGAAAAGGTGAACTATCTTGTTTCTAGTGTTGGTGTGTCGCTAAGCGGGGGTGGATTAAGACAGTAAAGTGGTCTAGATAGTAATAACAGTGTGGGAAATGGGTTTTCGACTCCCAGCTGAATGGTTCTGGGTCTGAAGTTGTCACGTGACCTCTACACCTGCTCATTAATGGCCCGAGGAGACTCATTGTAAGCAGCTTTGGATGAATGGACTGCTAGATGAGAGGTGGGCTGGTGTATCATGATAAGGTTACACAGAACTTCATTAAGGCCGTTCACCACCAAGTTGGACCCCTCAGCTAGATGGTCACCCTTTCATCAATGCTCAGTAGATACAGAAAGGACTGGTTGTTTGTCTATAAAGTCTTTATTTACTTCATTATTTTATTGAAAAGAACCACAGGCTCGGAGGTGCCTCCACTGTTGCCGGGCGGAAAGTATAAGTTATAAAAGCTACAACAACCACCGCAGTTGATTGCTCATGCTATTATATAGGCCTATGTATATACCACATGCATGTTCTCTGTGGCCTCCGAGGCCTACGTGTTGACCTACTTTGCATAAACGTATTTACTTAGTGCAACTTGGCAACCACTTTAAATCTTGCATTAACAATCATCTGAGATATTTTGTATACATTTGTTTAAGTTAAGTTGCAATGTGGTCTGTGGCTAGCCTAAAGCCAGCTAAGTTAATTTTGTGCTTGCGTGTTTTGAAAAGCCTACATCAAGAGGATTCCCTTGAAATAAACGACATATTGCTAATTATCATACTACCAGAACAACCTTGCCATGTGTTTGTCACGTGACACAGTAGTCGAGTGAACAAAATGTAAACAATTCCAGATAAAGGTCAGTGTGCGTCAAGACACCCAGTGTTTTTCAGAAGCGGCTAACAGATATAAAATATTCTATTCTATTCTCGTCATATTCTGTCGTCAGGGAGTGCAATAACGTCTGAGATGCATTAATTCAAACCACTTCAACATTCCTCTCTCACTTAAAACAAGCACCCGTGGTCGTCATGCCATCGCTTCACATGTTCCCGCAGGCCGGCCCGCGTCGATACGCAGACGGACACGCGGCGGGATTCATATTGACGCATATCCATATGCGGTCCAATACAAATCTGTACGCCAGGCGCATCACCGTCCACGTGGACGCGCGTCGACAGCGGCTGCACCGCAGGTCCCGGCCATCAGGAGGAGCCGTTCTGCAGCTTGTCGCTGAGCAGCTTCTCGTTCAGCGCCACCACGCTGGGCACGAACCGGCTCTCGCCGACGAAGTCCCCGGCGATGATGTTGAGCGAGCCCACCTTGGAGCCCGGGCTCTGCTCCCGGACCCAGTCCAGCAGGGCGGGGTACGTGGACGTGACCAGGTCCTTCAGGGACTCGGTGGGGTGGGAGCAGATGTACTTCAGGTCCTCGGTCAGGTTGATGCCCGTCACGAAGAAACCCCCTGTGTGTGCGTGTGTTTGTGTGTGTGCGTGTGTGTGTGTGGGGGGGGACCAATCGCACCCCAAAAATGTTGGTTAAAAAAGTGAATTGTGGCAGAAAGGTTACACCCTGAACACAAATTTACACAAGTTTATGACTGATACACATCTAGAATACATACATAGAGACTGTCCAAATACAGAAATTGGATAGCAACAGCCACTTCAAATTGACCTAGAGCCATGTCAAGGTGTACAAGATATCAAGAGTTTCTGGTACCAACAATAAATAAATAATAGAAAGAAACCTTTCAGAGAAGATTACAAAAATATATTATGTTTGAATCCTACAAAGAGCCTAAACTTTACATAAATCAAAATGGTACTGGGTACTTTTTTAACTCTGTATGCGCATTAATAGAAGATTATCGGTACCAACCCATCCTTTCCTGTTGAAAGCAGAGAATTTACAACCACTACTTTTTTTTTCCAAAGTGCTCTTCCTGACGCTTCAGGTTTAGCCGACGCGGTGAAATTACCCGGTCGGCCATGTTGCTTCCGATGCTCAAACTCCTGGATGAGGGCTTCGGCTTTGCATTTGTTGGCCCACCAGTAGGGAATATGGGCCCAGAGGTCGTTCTGACCGCTCGCCAGCTTGTGCTCATAGGACACGATGACCTGGTAGCCCAGCGCCCACAGGTTCCTCAGAGTCACCGACTCCTGGAAGAAACACCACCAGAGGGCGGGGAATAAAATATAAGATACGCTTTTATAGATGATGGAGGACAAAAATGTCAATGCTTTATTGAAACACAGTGGGAAGCTTCTTCTTAATGCGGCCAGATTATTGCTAACGCGCTGAGCGTAGCTGTTCAGCAATGGCTGTGGGGGCTGTTAGCCGCTAGCCTTACCGTCTTGGGGCAGAGCTTGGTGGCGAAGGCTGATCTTATGGCGGTGATGAGGAGCATGTGCAGCTCCTGGTTGAGACCCAGGAAGTGACTGAAGGACAGGATGACCACCTCCCTGGGGTGAGCGTCCAGCCACGCTCGGATCTCTGTCAGCACCGTCTGAAGGGATCCACATGGAGGTCACCGCAGGTCTGTTCAGACCCCAAAGGCCACAGACCACTATAGACCACCATAGACCACTTTAGACCACTATAGACCACCATAGACCAGTAAAGACCACCATAGACCACTTTAGACCACTATAGACCACCAGAAACCACTATAGACCACCATAGACCACTTTAGACCACCATAGACCACTATAGACCACCATAGACCACTATAGACCACCATAGACCACTTTAGACCACCATAGACCACTTTAGACCACCATAGACCACTATAGACCACCATAGACCACTAAAGACCACCACAGACCACCACAGACCCATCTTTAGTCAATGTTGAAGACAGTTTTGCTAAACAAAGTTATAAAGTTGTAATCAACATTAAAACAACTTAAAACAACCTTGGCAAAAGTACAAAAGTAATACCGCTACAATGACTGTCGTGTTCAGGGTGCGCCTTCCACATCAGCAGTAGTATTAGTGGAGTACCTCGTGTAGACCCTGTGGTATAGCAGTAGTATTAGTGGAGTACCTCGTGTAGACCCTGTGGTATAGCAGTAGTATTAGTGGAGTACCTCGTGTAGACCCTGTGGTATAGCAGTAGTATTAGTGGAGTACCTCGTGTAGACCCCGTGGTATAGCAGTAGTATTAGCGGAGTACCTCCACAGTAACGGTGGTGTAGACCCAGTGGTATAGCAGTAGTATTAGTGGAGTACCTCCACAGTAACGGTGGTGTAGACCCCGTGATATAGCAGTAGTATTAGTGGAGTACCTCCACAGTAACGGTGGTGTAGACCCCGTGGTATAGCAGTAGTATTAGTGGAGTACCTCCACAGTAAGGGTGGTGTAGACCCTGTGGTATAGCAGTAGTATTAGTGGAGTACCTCCACAGTAATGGTGGTGTAGACCCAGTGCTATAGCAGTAGTATTAGTGGAGTACCTCGTGTAGACCCCGTGGTATAGCAGTAGTATTAGTGGAGTACCTCCACAGTAACGGTGGTGTAGACCCCGTGGTATAGCAGTAGTATTAGTGGAGTACCTCCACAGTAATGGTGGTGTAGACCCCGTGGTATAGCAGTAGTATTAGTGGAGTACCTCCACAGTAACGGTGGTGTAGACCCCGTGGTATAGCAGTAGTATTAGTGGAGTACCTCCACAGTAACGGTGGTGTAGACCCCGTGGTAGAAGTAGAGGTCGGTGGAGGTGTCCGTCGGCCGGTGTGCGATCCTCAGGTCACAGTATCTCACGCCACAATCCAGCTGCTGCTGGATGCCGTGCTCCTGCCGAATGTGGGTCAACAGGTTACGACTCAGTGAGGCATTACAGGACACTTTGGAATGTGTCTGATTGTGGCGTCACAGTGGACAGTGTCCGCTTAGACATAATGAAACTTGATCGACTGATATGTTTCTGTTACACATTTTGGATATCGCTTTGTCATGTTTATTATCCTTGTCTTTGTCCTTGTTCTTCCCGTCATGTCCTGTAATTCTGTTAACGGACGTGCTCAGCTCATGGGAAGTAAGAGATTGGACATTGCCTCCCAGTAGGCCAGGATAATGTTAGAATTGCTGAACGTCTCGGCCTAACCTTATCTAAAGGGACATTTAGTAGACGCTTTTGTCCAAAGCGATTTACAATCAGTGCATTTGTGGGGTTTGACATGTGGACAGTTGGGAGGATCAAGGGGATCGAAGCGCCAACCCTATGGTTAGTGGACGACCCGCTCCGTCCACCTGCTCTACTCACTGAGCTACTGCCACCCCCTCCCCCCCCCCCCCCCCCATGCCACCTGGGAGGTGACCGGGGAGTCTATACGTTTTACACCTAGACAGACACTCCCACTTGTGATGTCACAAGTGGATTGATTTTGAACAGCTGAAGTCCCCTCAAACCTGGCAGGTGTACTGCCAATTGGGTTTAACATGTATTTCACCATCAGTGTTGTTAGCGGGCGTGAGCTTCAGCACACTTCTACACATACTTATATCTTCAAACCGCCTCCTCAACATAATCAACCACCCAGCTCAGGTGTGTGTCCCCCCATCTTACCTGCGTGACGGCCCATCTGTAGACGAAGGGCCTGATGAGAGGCTTCATGTATTTGTCCAGCTTCTGCAGCATGTCTGGCTGCGTGAGGTCCACTGGGGACCGGTCGTTCATGTCCAGACAGTAGGTGATGGCGTTGTGACTGCCTGGTGGGGAGAAAGACACGTGGAGGGGAATCCATTAGTCTACTTGATGGGGGTCAACTTTAATTACGATGCAGGCAATTATAGTGTCACACAGCTGAACACACAGCTTTGTGGTAACCTATAGGGATTCATACACTAACCCTTACTATTGAGCGTGATACCTGAACCCTATTGCTCCATCTTACGTTGCTGAATTCAGTTGCAGTGTGTCTACTTAATAATAAATGGATGACAATAGCAATTAGTAAATATGTTTAACAATAATAGTGGAAATCAATAATAGATTGCGATATGTCTGCCACACCAAGCACGAAAACAACGCGTTAGTCATCCATACAACAAGAGTTTTAACATTCCCGTGGTTATGAGTCCGACCTGGGATGGCCAGATTGCACAGAGGGATGTCCCACAGAGTACACGGCAAGTGGGCCATCCAGTCCTCCATCGGCAACTCCTTCAGGGTTAATTTGGCTGACATTGTGGGATCCGATGTCTGCAGAAAAATACATTTGTTAAACAAATGACCATCAGATCGGCCAATGTATAGTTCAGTCATTGACGGACATTTCGTTCGTCGTTGCGCAATTAGAACGGCAGAGGATGCGTTCAGTCAGCCTCAAACTATTATCAGTCGATTGAATGTGGTTTAACTGCAGTGTTACTTACATGTTCAACTACGTCGTTGCCACCGAAGTGCAAGGTATCACAATTCCCAATGTATTGCAGTAAATAGTCGGAAATTGTCGCTGTTTCCAATAGAGAAGAAAAATAACATAAGTAGCGGTTTAAATATCACATGCATAAACCATCGGCAGCGCTGTGGTGCCGCAACGGGATCTTCCTGGTTAGATTCTCGCAAAAAGCTCTAAACCGGCATTTTCTCACACAGCGTCAGCAGCACGGAGCACACGTCCAGGAGAACCACAAACCCGTCCCTCGACCGAACTGTACACAAAATAAAAAAGCCGCATAGCTACTCCTCTTTATGCAGTATAAGGACCCGGAATAGTCCTGGTCCTTCACACACAATGCACTGCCTGGCGCTCCTCCCCGGCGGCGGGGTGTTTGCATGCGGGGTGTTTCGGGAGGCGGCGCGGGGTGTTTCGGGAGGCGGCGCGGGGTGTTTGCTCTGGGAAGGGCGGGGATGGTGGTTGGGTGACTGGCGAACAGGGGATGGAAGGTGGGACCCCCCACTGGCTGATCATCTGCACTTTTAATTCCTACCCTACTTCTTCTTTTTTTTTTTAAAGAGCCACCATCGATTCCGTGTAGTCCGTGTCCGCCTTAACCTTCATGTTGACCAACACTTTGTTTCTACCGAGTGAATATGTGACAAAGCATTAAATTGAAATACAAATTCCATCTCTAAACTTAAGATACGACACGCCGATCTGTCGACTACACACATGGGCTATAATAAAAGAGGCTTGTCTACAGTAGGCCTACACTATTAAATAGTGAGATACTGTGTGGTCTTGTGTAATCGTATAGCGGTGCCATCTATGTGTGTTTAAATAGATGCTGGCCTTGGGTAATTCGATCTGTTTAGTGATCAGGTCGTTCCAGACTGGCAACATTTGAACCCACGAGTAAAAATATTCGCAGAGCAAAAGATTGCACCATAATTTGACAAATCGCCCAGAGCCTACTACTCCATTACATTTCATTGAAGGAAGTGTAAACTCCTGTAAGTAGCCTATCGTTTACACCAGTTCAGATGTTTTTTCTGTCACCTTGTGGTCAGTTGGAGAAGTGAAATCCTTCCATCAACGTCATTAGCAAGAGCAATAGTCTGCATCTCAAATAATTCAAAAACACACAAAATGGCATGTTGCATTTTCAAAATTTATTTAAAAATGTACTTAAAAAAAGAAAATACAATTATTAGGTCCTTTTCTGACAGTAAAATGTGTAGCTCTGAATATTTCGCTCTGCGGTGGACAGTTCCGTCAGGATTTAGTGTTTGTCGCTGGCTCCAGGCAGAAAGTTCACAGTAGAACAGTTTGATCGTATACAAAACAACAGTATCTGTACTACTTTCATTCTCTTCCGATTGGCAAAAGTTGTCAAATGTGTCAGGAACTGGCAAACGGGAAACAAAAGTAAGTTCTGCATCGATAATTGCTCTTGTACCTCCGTGGAGAGGTCTTCCCCGTGATCGTGAACAGGTTACCTTTTGGCACATGACTGCGATGCGTGGTGATCCGATAGTGTGATGGGCTGATTAAAGAGTAACCACTAACTAGACAACATGTGTGCGTTTGGCGCCATCTAGAGGTAAAACAAACAAACATGTTATCAGTTAAAGGAAAAATGCGGTACACTGTGCGTTTACTTAAAAAAAAGAGGAGTCGTGACAAGGCATTTGCTGAAAAAAACGAAAAGAAAAAACTGTAACATGTAAACCCACTTTTTTTTACTACTTTGAAACTTCTGGCGATGTAAGCCATAACAATGGAAGATAAGTGGAGTCAAAAAGGTCTAATTGGAAAAGAGAACGGTTTGTGGATTTTTTTTATTGTCTCAATTTATTACCTCACCTTGAAGTGCTCTATAGGCCTTATTCACCTAGTGGCCATCTTGGTCCTAACCGCTAGAACCAAGATGGCTGCTTGGTCAATAGGGCCCATTATGTTGGAAAGGTGGTGCTGGAGGATCTTTCAATAAAGTTAGTCAGCAGAAGGAAGACATTCACTCCGATAGCTAGCCAGCCTTCTTTTAGAGCATGGTTGGGTTTGTAATCTTCACCCTAACCCTAATCTGGCGCATACAGCTGGACATACAGTCCACACACACCCTCCGAGCTGCGTAGTGGCACTACTGCAGAACATCTCGGACGCGTTTGTACTCCAGCATGTATAGCTAGGGAGATTCTGTCGGACCGGGGGATCTGAGAGAGACCGGCAGAGAGCCCGGGGGTTTCCTTCACTGTGACGCGTGGAACATCTGCTCTAATGGCCGCCGCCTCCCAGCGCACTGCCAACGGCCTGAATGCGTACTCAGCTTCCTCTCCGGGATTCTGTGACGCAAACTATTTACATTCCAGTTTAAACCAACGAGCGCCCCCCCCTCCACTCGTCAGCAAAACATATGTACAACACAACAATCTATCCTTCTGTGTGTCGAGGAATTCTGGGAGTTTGTAGAGTTGTTCTGGAAGTTTAATGCAAATTCAAAAAGGGGTGATTACAAACGCTAGCTACGAAAGTCGGGGCCCAGAGCGCCCGCCTCGCGAGCCGAGGCTGCTCCACCCGGACCGGCTGCTCCACCCGGACCGGACTCGCCGGTGGAGTGACGTAGGGGGTGGGGGGGCCGCGACTCGACACATCTAGTACAATGTTTCACGGCCTACACTGCCCATCATGCATCTGTCCTTCGCTATCCGCAGATAGCATCTATGGTCCCTTAAACCCCGCCCCCCCCGCCCCGCACTCCCCCCGCCCAGAGTTTGACTGACAGTAACGGCGGCCTCTGAAGGCACAGCACTTTGGGGCAGGGGGGGGGGGTGGCGACCCTCGGTGGAAGGCCGCGTGGCAGCCGGGGCGGTCGCTAGACCTCCCAACATGGCCGTCACCTCTGCACCGCGCCCCTGGACGCCAGGGCCTGCTTGCCGCGGGTGCCGGGGCCCTTGTGGTAGTCGCCCAAAGGGAGGGAGGCCGCCGGAGCCGGCGCCTTGGCGGGCCCCCGCCTCTGTCTGTGGCGCCCTTTGACCTCCGACTCCGAGTCACTGAGCTCGGCGTCGGGACAGTAGCCGTCCGTCTCCCGCCGCGGCGGCGCCCCGTTGGGGGGGTGTTCGGAGGACGAGGCGGGCTTGGACCACAGCCGCTCCTTGGCGGAGGAGGAGGAGGACGAGGAGGAGGAAGACTTGCGGCCCAGCCCGCGGTCCGAGCCGCGCAGGTCCTCGGTACTGCGGACCAGGCTGACCGTGGCCTCCTTGAAGGAGCGGCTGAAGTGCTCCATGCCCGCCTTGCGGAAGCCCCCCGGGGGGCCGCCGCGGCCCAGCGCCCCGGCCAGGAGGGGGTCCTGCTCCCGGGGCGTCTGGCAGGACATGTCCTTCTGGGCCACAAACTTCTCCAGGAGGCCGTTGGCCTTGCCCCCGCCGGGCCCGCGGCCCCCGCGGTCCTGGTCCTGGCCGGGCCTGGGGGGCTTGCCGTTGGCGGCGTGCTGCTGCCCGTGGAGGGCGGCGTGCAGCGCCAGCGGCTTCCCGCTGCCCGGCTTGAGGAGCGCGGCGGTGCTGCTGGAGACGGCGTTGGCCTCCCGGTGGCCGGAGGAGGAGGAGGACGAGGAGGAGGAGGAGGAGGAGGAGGTGAGCAGGAGGCCGTTGGCGCGCTCCTCCCTCCTGCCGCGGCTGTGCAGCTGAGGTTTCCCCAGACCCAGGCCGCCGGCGCCGGCCGCGTGCTGGTGGAGGTTGAGGCTGTTGTCCGGACAGAGGGGCCCGTTGCCCGCCTTGGAGCTGCTCTTCCCGTTGCCCAGCAGCTGCACTTTGGGCATCTTCAGCTTCAGGGTGATCCGGGGCGGAGGGTGGAACAGGAGGCTCTCCATGGGGAAGGACGAGGGCACGCCTGCGGAGAGACCCGACATTAGTACGACCCATCACGGGACCCGACACGGCGTTGGTACGACCCATAAGGGGACCCGACACAGCGTTGGTACGACCCATAACGGGACCCGACACGGCGTTGGTACGACCCATAACAGGAGTGTTGGTATGACCCACAACGGGAGCTTCAGAAATGATGGCAGTACAAACATGAAAATAATGGCCACTCCATCAGCACAAACCAACTTGTCCTTTGGTTCTCGTTAGCTACAAATACAGGAAACCCACCCTCCAAAAATAACACGCAATTGGACATAAAACATCCCAAATACTCTGTTTTTTTCTCTCTTTACGTTCCAACAAGTTGTTCACAAGTAATAGAGTAGTTTATAAAATAGTAATACTGGGAAAAAACTAAATATCCTCATCCAACATCCCGATTGTACTTTCAGCATCAGAACCTTTGATGAAACTCATTAGCTAAGTGCTCATGATGACTCAGCAGGGGAGGCATTCCCTAGAGTTCCTTTGAAGCGCCTAGGAAGAGGATTACTTTAATGAAGCCCCAGGGGACTGGGACAGAATTTAGCATCACCATAATCAGGTTTTTTTTAAAGATCCGTTTTCTGAGGTGGAAAACACCTGGTCTCCCCCCCCCCCCACTTAGCAGGCATGATGTGGACCTTAATGTTGGAAGGGATACATTCATAAAAATGGAACTGGATTAAGACGGGGGCGGGGCCTACCGGTAGTCACTTCCTGGTTGAGCAGTTTGATGTGCAGGTTGAACATCTGCTCCTGGGCTTTACTCTGAGAGAGCTTCAGCTTCTCCCTGCGGCTCACCATGTAGCACAGGTTCCTCACCTGCAGACGGAACACACAAACCAACACACACACACTTTAATTGACCTATAAAACACAGGGATTATGTTTAATGGCCTATTTATACACTCACACGCAAAGCCATTAAGTGAATTAAAGTCAGTATTTGATATATTACAATGAATACTCAATCGTTTCCGAAACCCAGCGGATTATAACCAAAATAACAATTCGGCATAACACACACACACACACTAAATGTATTCTTTAATTGATTCACTATTATATTGGCTCTAAAATGAACACTAAAACAGCTGAAAGAGAATGAGCAGAATAATCATCACTCACTCAGTCACTCATCCACTCATCCACTCACCCTCTCCAGGTCCTGCCGCAGGTGCATGAACATGCGCATGCGCGTGTGGATGCTGTCCTCCTGCGGCTGCAGCAGCAGGTTGCCCTCCTCCTCCTTGGGGGGCAGCAGCGCGCGGTTGAAGCTCGTCTTCCTCTTCAGCTTCCAGTACTGGAAGATGAAGTCCATGAGGGGCTCGGCCACGCCCAGGTCCCGGGCGAGCTCCGCCGGCTGGATCAGCGTGTGGAACTCCTCCTCCAGCTCGCGCAGCCGCTGCGCCCGCAGGCCCACCTTCTCCGTCTCGGTGGGCGGGGGCTTGGGCCGCGCCGGGCTCAGGCCGGGCTCGCCGGGGCCGGCGCCGCCCGGCGTCTTGGAACGGCTGTGCTTCAGGCAGTAGGACTTGAACTTCACCTCGTCGCCCTCGTCCAGGATGGTCTTCATCTCCAGGGTCTGCTCGAAGGCGCAGGTCACGTGGAACGGCGTGGTGCAGTTCTTCACGGAGCACTGGGAGGAGACGCTGTTTATTTAGTCACCTGGCAGAAGGCTCTAGTCCTCGTATAATGAGTACAGCAGGTCTCTAGTGTTGAACCCCCGACCTGCTCCTTAATAACCTCTCTGTACTACAGAGACACGCCACTAAGGAGCAGGTAGGGTTAAACAGCATAGAGACAGGCCAGTAAGGAGCAGGTAGGGGTTAGACAGTACAGAGACAGGCCAGTAAGGAGCAGCTAGGGGTTAGACAGCACAGAGACAGGCCAGTAAAGAGCAGGTAGGGGTTAGACAGTAGAGAGACAGGCCAGTAAAGAGCAGGTAGGGGTTAGACATTACAGAGACATGCCATTAAGGAGCAGGTAGGGTTAAACAGCATAGAGACAGGCCAGTAAGGAGCAGGTAGGGGTTAGACAGTACAAAGACAGGCCAGTAAGGAGCAGGTAGGGGTTAGACAGCACAGAGACAGGACATTAAGGAGCAGGTAGGGGCTAGACAGTACAGAGACAGGTCATTAAGGAGCAGGTAGGGGTTAGACAGTACAGAGACAGGTCATTAAGGAGCAGGTAGGGGTTAGACAGCACAGAGACAGGACATTAAGGAGCAGGTAGGGGCTAGACAGTACAGAGACAGGTCATTAAGGAGCAGGTAGGGGTTAGACAGCATAGAGACAGGCCAGTAAGGAGCAGGTAGGGGTTAGACAGTACAGAGACAGGTCATTAAGGAGCAGGTAGGGGTTAGACAGTACAGAGACAGGCCATTAAGGAGCAGGTAGGGGCTAGACAGTACAGAGACAGGTCATTAAGGAGCAGGTAGGGGTTAGACAGTACAGAGACAGGTCATTAAGGAGCAGGTAGGGGTTAGACAGCACAGAGACAGGACATTAAGGAGCAGGTAGGGGCTAGACAGCATAGAGACACGCCATTAAGGAGCAGGTAGGGTTAAACAGCATAGAGACAGGCCAGTAAGGAGCAGGTAGGAGTTAGACAGCACAGAGACAGGCCATTAAGGAGCAGGTAGGGGCTAGACAGTACAGAGACAGGTCATTAAGGAGCAGGTAGGGGTTAGACAGCATAGAGACAGGCCAGTAAGGAGCAGGTAGGGGCTAGACAGTACAGAGACAGGTCATTAAGGAGCAGGTAGGGGTTAGACAGCATAGAGACAGGTCATTAAGGAGCAGGTAGGGGTTAGACAGTACAGAGACAGGTCATTAAGGAGCAGGTAGGGGTTAGACAGTACAGAGACAGGACATTAAGCAGCAGGTAGGGGCTAGACAGTACAGAGACAGGTCATTAAGGAGCAGGTAGGGTTGGACAGTACAGAAACAGGTCATTAAGGAGCAGGTAGGGGTTAGACAGTACAGAGACAGGACATTGAGCAGCAGGTAGGGGCTAGACAGTACAGAGACAGGTCATTAAGGAGCAGGTAGGGGTTAGACAGTACAGAGACAGGTCATTAAGGAGCAGGTAGGGGTTAGACAGTACAGAGACAGGACATTAAGCAGCAGGTAGGGGCTAGACAGTACAGAGACAGGTCATTAAGGAGCAGGTAGGGGTTGGACAGTACAGAGACAGGTCATTAAGGAGCAGGTAGGGGTTAGACAGTACAGAGACAGGACATTAAGGAGCAGGTAGGGGTTAGACAGTACAGAGACAGGTCATTAAGGAGCAGGTAGGGGTTAGACCGTACAGAGACAGGACATTAAGGAGCAGGTAGGGGTTAGACAGTACAGAGACAGGTCATTAAGGAGCAGGTAGGGGTTAGACAGCATAGAGAGAGGCCATAAAGGTCAAGAGTACAAAGAGAACCCAGATCTTCTGTATGGAGTCAAATCCTATCCCAAGGAGGATCATGTCTTATCTAATCTGATGGTCTTGTCACCCCACCTGGATGCAGGCTCCAGTCTTCAGCTTGCAGAGGCTGCAGATGAGCGACCAGCGGCTGGGCGGGATGTGGGACACCTTGGTGATGGGCTCCATCCTCTCTGGGCACGCGATGCTCACCTGGGGACACACGCACACATTAACACAGTGACACACGCACACACATTAACACCAGGACACACGCATTAACACTGTGACACACACACACACATTAACACCGTGACACACGCACACACATTAACACCGTGACACACGCACACACATTAACACCGGGACACACGCACACACATTAACACGGTGACACACGCACACACATTAACACCGTGACACACGCACACACATTAACACCTGGGGACACACGCACACACATTAACACGGTGACACACACACACATTAACACGGTGACACACGCACACACATTAACACCGTGACACACATTAACACGGTGACACGCACACACATTAACACCGTGACACACGCACACACATTAACACCTGGGGACACACGCACACACATTAACACGGTGACACACGCACACATTAACACCGTGACACACGCACACACATTAACACCTGGACACATGCACACACATTAACACCTGGACACACACGAACACACATTAACACCGTGACACACGCACACACATTAACACCGTGACACACGAACACACATTAACACCGTGACACACGCACACACATTAACACCTGGACACACGCACACACACACACACATTAACACCTGGGCACACACGTACACACATTAACACAGTGACACACGCACACACATTAACACAGTGACACACGCACACACTAACACCTGGGCACACACGTACACACATTAACACAGTGACACACGCACACACATTAACACGGTGACACACACACACATTAACACCGTGACACACATTAACACCTGGACACACGCACACACATTAACACGGTGACACACGCACACACATTAACACGGTGACACACGCACACACATTAACACGGTGACACACACACACATTAACACGGTGACACACGCACACACATTAACACCTGGGGAAACACGCACACACATTAACACCGTGACACACGCACACACATTAACACCTGGGGAAACACGCACACACATTAACACCGTGACACACGCACACACATTAACATCAGGACACACGCACACACATTAACACCAGGACACACGCACACACATTAACACCGGGACACACGCACACACATTAACACCGGGACACACACACACACATTAACACCGTGACACACACACACACATTAACACCAGGACACACGCACACACATTAACACCAGGACACACGCACACACATTAACACCGGGACACACGCACACACATTAACCCTGTGACACACACACACACATTAACACCTGGGGACACACGCACACACATTAACACCGTGACACACGCACACACATTAACACCAGGACACACGCACACACATTAACACCGTGACACACGCACACACATTAACACCGGGACACACACACACACATTAACACCGTGACACACGCACACACATCAACACCGTGACACACACACACACACATTAACACCGTAACACACGCACACACATTAACACCGTGACACACACACACATTAACACCGTAACACACGTACACACATTAACACCGTGACACACGTACACACATTAACACACACACACTCATTAACACCGTGACACACACACACACACATTAACACCGTAACACACGCACATACATTGACACCGTGACACGCGCATGCACACATTAACACCGTGACACACGCACACACATTAACACCGTGAGACGCGCACACATTAACACCGTGACACGCGCACACATTAACACCGTGACACACACACACACACACACATTAACACTGTGACACACACACACACATTAACAGCGTGACACATCGACACAACAATAGAAAGTACCCAGACAATAGCAAATGGTTCGTCCAAAGCTACTTTAATTCTTCCACCGACACCCTAACCCATCCTGGCAGACACCAGACACCGGGCCTGTTCTGTCGTGTACCTCTGGGATCCACAGGGCACAGCTGACGTGGGCCCACTTGGTTCCGGCCCGCGTGGCCTTCATGGCTCCGCCCTTCTTGGGGCAGAGGAGACACTGGGGCTCCAGGCCCAGCACACAGGTCCTGCACAGCCAGTTCCCCACCGGAACCTTCACGATGCCGTAGCACGCCTGGGGACGGGGGGGGGGGGGGGGCAGCCACGGTTAGGATCACGATTCAGACTTAATGAATCCTCAGGCGTCGACACTGAGAGGGCGACCACTGCAGCCACCATCAGCTCAGACTGCTCCTGATGTTTGCCGCCACTTCAAATCGATCTTATTTGAGAGCCTATTAATGTTGTTTGGTCTATGCAAATGTTCTAATGGACCTGGTCAATACAGATTCAGTTTGAATTAGTCTCAACCTGTTTAGCAATAAGTTTTTGTCAGGTGTCTGCAGATGTCTTAATTAATGTCTACTTGGTGCACACAGATGTGTTGATTAGTCCTGTATGACGCAACTGTTTAATTGACGTTAAACTAGCATCTACATGGTGCAGATGTTTTATCAGTGTCTACCTGTATCATACAGATGTCTTAATGAGCATCTACCAGTATATTACAGATGTTTCAACAAGCATCTTCCTGTCCATTACTGATGTTTTAAGGACCACGTCTACCTGGTGCATGCAGGTGTTTTCAATGCGTGTAAGCAGATATCTTAAGGAGCGTCTACCTGTATGTTCCAGATGTTCTAACGAGCGCCATGCCGTGTATTCCAGATGTGTTAACGAGCGTCTACCTGGTGCACGCAGATGTTGCACTTGTCGCAGAACACCATGTCGTTGCCCTCCTCGCTGTCGGGGGAGCGGCACACGTCACAGATCACGTCCTCGTCGTACTCGATGCCCAGGCCCTCCACCGTCTCGATGGCGTGCCGCATGTTGCCGTGGCACTGCCTCTCCAGGGCCTCCATGGCGCGCTCCACCGTCAGCTCGTCCACCGCGCCCTCCCCTGGGGACGCCGCGGGGCCGGGGCCGAGGTGGTTAGTACAGCGTTGGGAATGTTACTTTAAAAAAGTCGATAGTTATAGTAACTCACTACTTGTTCCAAGAAGTAACCGAGTTGGTAACTGAATTACTCTATAATAAAAGTAACTAGTTACCAGGGGAAGTAACTATTTACGTTAATCGAACCCGTTTGGTGTGTGTGTGTGTGGCGCGTGTGTGCTGGCTTGTGTGTAAAAACACTGGCTCGGATTGGCATGAAACATGAAACATGACTCTGCCTTAGCCAATCATTATCACTTAACGTTTTAACAATTTAATGTTCGGTAACGGCGTTGTAAAGATGGAAACAGTAATTACTTCAACAGTATTAGTGAAAAAATACCAGCGTTGCCTAACGGCGATCTTTTAAATGGCGTTGCTACAAACACTGGTAGTGTAGCAGACAGTGGTGGTGGTACCCTTTTTTCAGTCTTTGCTGCCCTACATTACAGGGTCAGACGGGGGGCATTTAAAAGCCCCCCCACCCCCACCGACAAAATAAAAGTAAATAGTTCAATGTTAAGAGTTAACTTCTGTATTTCACTGTGTTTACACTTGGAGTCATGGAATATATTGCTCATGCACCAAAAGGGACATCAGACGCTTTTGTCTAAAGCGTCTTACAATCAGTACATTTGCAGGGTTCGACATGTGGACAGTTGGAGGAAGAGGAGGGGGGGGGGATCAAGGGGATCGAACCGCCGACCCTACGGTGAGCGGACGACCCTCTCTGTCCGCCACTGAGCCCCCGCCGCCCCGCCAACACAGAAAAAATTCCTCCTCCGACATTTTCGACCAGATTGCCCAGGAAATGAAACGCAGCGGCGAGTCAAAGCCGCCGTGTCAAAGCGGTTTCATTTCCTCCCCCGGCGGCGCCGCCCGTCTCCTACCCATGTGCTCCAGCTCGCCGTTGAGCGCCTGCAGCCAGTGGAGGTCGGTGTCATCCAGGTCGTAGCGACACATGTCCTCCGCCAGCTTGTTGATGTTGACGTAGCCCGTCTCCGTGGCGTCCTGGCTCCAGCAGCGGAAGTACTTCTTGGGCCGCGTGTACAGAATCTCCTTGGGCTTCTCCGCGATGACCCTGCGCACGCAGACAGACAGACAGACAGACAGGCCTTGGTACCGGCGTGATGGTATTCAATCACTCAAGGATTCTGTACGTGTTGTTTGAGACGCCTTGACCCGAGCCTTGACTGAGTGTCCCTACCCATGTGGATAGATTAATGTAAGCGCTAATATGTATGAAACGATAGGACAATTACAATGTGGTGGAAATTAGAAGAACAACAGCCAAAATAGTATACTTGTCAAAATCTTAATGCAGAACATGCTCGTTTATCCCTGAATTTCTGAGCAGAGCCTAACTTATAACCATCAGGGTCAACTCAATGTTTGGCAGACATTGTATCACATAGCACTTGGCATGAGAGAAAACATTGGACACTACGCGTGTACAGAATCTCATTGGGCTTCTCCGTGATGACCCTGCACACGGACGGACGGACAGACAGACAGACAGACACAGACAGACGGGTGGGCGGGCGAGCCTTGGTACTGGCGTGAAGGTATTCAATCACTCAAGGATTCTGTACGTGTTGTTTGAGACGCGGGCTCGCCGCTTCCGGAGGGCGAGCCCGCGCTGCTTGGAACCGGGTCGCCCTGCCGGTTCTGGTGGTTCTGTCTGCTGCGATGCTTGCGGCCAAACCTGGAGCCGATCGGCCGAGCGTTTCGCGGGTTCCTTCGGCGTTGCAACCGGACCTCCTTCTGTTTGGCCGCGTGGCACAGAAGCGGTTCGATTCCAGCGCGCCTTCAGACACGCGTTTCATTACAGCGCCGTAATCTGCTGGCCGTCGGAATATAAAACCTTCAAGTGGAAGGAGTTTATTGACCACTGGTCCCAAGGGCTGGACGTCTCACGTTCACCACCGGACATCCACCCGTCTGTCTCTCTCACATTCACCACCAGACATCCACCCGTCTGTTTCTCTCACATTCACCACCAGACATCCACCCGTCTGTCTCTCTCACATTCACCACCAGACATCCACCCGTCTGTCTCTCTCACATTCACCACCAGACATCCACCCGTCTGTCTCTCTCACATTCACCACCAGCTGTTATCTTGCTCCATCTCCCCCTCCCCCCCCTCTCTCTCTCCACCAGTTATCCACCCGTCTCTCTCTCTATCTCACCACCAGTTATCCACCCGTCTCTCTCTCATTCACCACCATCTCCATGCTGCTGCTCCGCACTCTTACACTTTGCCATATTGCACCTATTGCACCTAAGCTACTTACCATCATTGAATCTCACTCAGAATTTTCTACTTCCTATGCTGTAAAATGTATATGCCCACTGTCTGTCTGGGTGTATATTTTGTATTTGCACTATTATGTTATTTGTTGTTATATGTTGTCTGTTCAATTATTATTCAATTATTGCACATTTGGAATTTGGAGAATCGCAATGCACTAATTGTATGGTAGGATTGACAATAAAGTTCACTTTGACCAGTTATTTCTCTCTCTCTCTCTCTCTCTCTCTCTCTCTCTCTCTCTCTCTCTCTCTCTCTCTCTCTCTCTCTCTCTCTCTCTCTCTCTCTCTCTCTCTCTCTCTCTCTCTCTCTCTCTCTCTCTCTCTCTCTCTCTCTCTCTCTCTCTCTCTCTCTCTCTCTCTCTCTCTCTCTCTCTCTCTCTCTCTCTCTTGCCCTCTCTCTCTCTCTCTCTCTTGCCCTCTCCCTCTCTCTCTCTCTTGCCCTCTCTCTCTCTCTCTCTCTCCCTCTCTCTTCCCCTCTCTCTCTCTCTCTCTCTCTCCCTCTCTCTCTCCCTCTCTCTCTCTCTCTCTCCCTCTCTCCCTCCCTCCCTCTCTCTCTCTCTCTCTCCCTCTCTCTCTCTCTCTCTCTCTCTCTCTCTCTCTCTCTCATATTTACACGAAGGGCATCTTGCTCAAGGACACTCCAACACCTGGCCAGGAAGTGCAGAATACATAGCCAGCAGCAACAACAACAACAACAACAACAACAACAACAACCACTAGACAGATGTTGTGGTGCTGGGAGGTAACATTCATACAGTGCATGCCTGACCTGCAGCCACTCACAGCACGTCACACTCGGCGCCTCACTCCACCCTAACGGCGGTGAGCGTACGCTGTCGTGCTAAGGGGACACTTAGCTCGGAGGAGCCCGGGGATCGAACCGGCAACCCTCCCCCCCCTCTCGGCGTTACCTGACGGAGGGTTCGGGGACGGTGTCGGGGCTGGCGGGCACCTGGACCCCCTTCTCCCACTCCTGCCTCCAGGTGTCGGCCAGCAGGTAGTAGTCCTCCGTGGAGATGTAATGGGAGTCTGGCAGCTTCATGGCGCTGATCAGGTCTTTCCTGAACACCTGGTGGGGGGGGAGGGGCCATGGGAACAGTATCAGTACAATACAAATGGATTTGATTACTATTACTATTATCACTTGGTATTATTACTCTGCGGTCTCGGTAGGCCTGGGGGACACAGAGAAGATCAGCCATTATGGTCGTATTGTGGCGATAAAGGAAAGCCCTAATAATAGATCAGCAGTATCACACTGATACATGTATGATATGTACCACACATGTATTTCAGACTTCTGACAATAGTGGATGTGGTGCAATATTAATATCCCTACAAGTAGCAATAATGATAATCCTATCTTGAATATTGTCGTGGGCCAGCCTGGGTGGCTGTGGGTGGCTATACAGTATATATATCATGAGGACTATAGCAGGGACGTGTGCTTTGTGATGTTTATCGACGTGCATAACACTGAACATTGCATTCAGCGATGACAGACAAGGTGGGGGAAGGCAGCTGAAGAGGAGGAGGTGTCGCTTACTTCCGCCGGCTTCTTCTGGCTGCAGGCGGGGGTTCCCGGCTTGCTGCCATACTTGTTGGTGGAGCAGAAGGACGTGGAGGGACCTGGGGAGGAAGACGAGGAGGGGTCAGATGTTGGAAGACGTCGTTGACCGGAGACCTACGCCGGCCGAAGACCTACGGCAGCTGAAGACCTTCACCAGCTGAAGACCTACACCAGCTGAAGACCTACGACAGCTGAAGACCTATGCCATCTGAAGACCTATGCCATCTGAAGACCTATGCCATCTGAAGACCTACAGCATCTGAAGACCTACGCCAGCTGAAGACCTATGCCATCTGAAGACCTATGCCATCTGAAGACCTATGCCATCTGAAGACCTACGCCAGCTGAAGACCTACGCCAGCTGAAGACCTACAGCATCTGAAGACCTATGCCATCTGAAGACCTACGCCATCTGAAGACCTATGCCGACAGAAGCCCGACACCATCTGAAGACCTAAACCATCTCCGTCCAGGCCTGCAGAATCCAGTTCGACGACCTCTATCCCACCCTTTACAACGTTAGTTTTTTCCATCCTTTTCGTTTAGTGTTCTTTCAACCTTCTTCTTGCCGTTTATCCTCCTCGTTAACGTGTGAGTCTAAAACACGTGTAGCTGACACGGCGTGCGTTAGAGGCCGGCTTTCTAAGTGGGGTCAAGGGCCAACTGAGTGCCGAGGTCGGCCCATCTCCATCGGCTCCAGGTGGACTTACTTTCATTGTCAGAGCTGTCACTGCTGCTGGAGGTCCTGATACGTTTCATCCTGTAGCGTCCTGGAAAACAAGCAAAACGTGTCATGATGGGATTTAAACCATTAGCCTTGACTGAGTGTCCCTACCCATGTGGATAAATGAATGGAAGCGCTACATGTATGAAACGATAGGACAATTACAATGTGGTGGAATGTAGAAGAACAACAGCCAAAATAGTATACTTGTCAAAATCTTAATGCAGAACATGCTCGTTTATCCCTGAATTTCTGAGCAGAGCCTAACTTATAACCATCAGGGTCAACTCAATGTTTGGCAGACATTGTATCACATAGCACTTGGCATGAGAGAAAACGTAAGACACTCACCATAAATTTTACATCGAATTGCATGCTAAACGGTTCCACTGATAACCCCTCCGACAACTTCTCTTCTCTCTCTGCAAATACACGCGTTGTGTTAGTTAATGATGTCACCATTACCAAGCATGATTACTCAATACTCAATACAACGGTTGGACCGTATCAGTTATCTGGGGGAGTTTGGTTACTGGTTGGTAAGAAGAAGCCATACCTTGACCTCGTTTTTTCTACTTAATATTAAACAATATGAATTAAGGACATTTTTGTATTGGGGTTGACATCACTGAAAACTGGTACAACTACTCCTGAAGCTGGTTTTAAGTGTCCAGCTTTAGCTGAATCAACACATAGCATGAAGAGATGGACACGGGTTCACCAATGTCACAGTAGTATCTTTTGACAGGGTCGCGATTAAGTGAGTTTCTAAGAAACCCTTGGTTAATAGAATTAACTGTACAGACGTTGTGTGTCTGCTGAAGTCTGTCTCTGTCTGACCAGTCCCTCTTAGGATGACTAATGGGAAAGTATTAGTAATCAATACTCAAACTATACCAGGAAAACCAATGGTGACCGGCGTCATTTTTGCCATTAGGTCATTGATTAGGCATCGGGTCATTGATTCGTTCAATTAGTGTTCAGTCGGTTTCCAAGGAAACATGCAAGTTATGAGATAAAGTTGTCATCAGATACACCGCGGAGCATAAAGTTGTTTTACACTGACTGGGGCGATTCTATATCCGTGCCTTTTCAGCGTGTTTCCCCGAATTGAAATCCATGCGTATGTCCCCGAAGACAATCAAATGCAGGAATAAAGTTGAATGATGTTAGCGAGTTCACGTTAGTGTACAAAGATAAGAAACAAGAGCAATAAAATGTTGTTCCTCAAACGCCTTGGCGCCAAACACTGGCCTTTAGCGGGTAGGTTGTGGTTGATAGATCCAAGGATCGGGAGGTACAGTGGGCGGTACCTCTCCGCTACTAACCAATCACTGACACGAGGGCGGTACCTCTCTGCAGTACCAAACAACCCCGGATTGGTTGGTAAAGAGGAACGGTCCCGCCCACTGTACGGCCGGAGCATTGGATCTGGCGGGTCGGTTTTGCGCTTTAAAACGCCGTGCAGAAAATCAAACATGGGCGCCACCACCAAATAAAGATGTCACTTCCTATCGGGGTTTGGACCCAAGCTATTACGTTTACAACAGAGTACCGCAAATTAAACTCAACGCGACACCCCGATTTTCAGTTACTTGTGAATGATTATCAATCGTAATCTTAAACTTTGCATTCAACCCCCCTACCAGAGAGGAAGCAGGGCCCCGTGGCCTGCATGAGCCATCCAGGGCAGTTCTCCTGGCACACTGAACACACGAGCATATTGTCCAGATTCCTTGGATCTTACCTTATGTTCGCATTGTATAACGCGCTTTATCCAGTTCAGATGATGTCGTATTCCGTTTGGTAAAGTGGGAGTAACGAATGGAGCGGTTAATTATAGCCTTTTAATTGAATTTGGTTGGTTTATTCTGCCACCCTAGGAATTTCAAGGGTTGCAATCTCCAGCAGCACCACCACGCACAACACATCTATTGTACCGCGACGGCCGCCGGGTCCTAGACTCCACCTCATTCAGTAGAGCGCTGTCGCTGAGTTCAGGGTTCAGCCTGAACCCATAGGAGCCACGCAAATACTAAATTTGAGGAAAAAAAATAAAACACTGGACGCAAAATAATACAAGACTTACAAAAAAAACACATTTTAAGACATATAGATGTTATTTGTGTTGCTTATATTTTTACTAAGTCTTTATGAATAGAAAATACAAATGCACATCATTATCTATGCCCAGGCACAAATGTATAGCATACAATATTCAGGATAACCTTTTATTAATGCACTGGTAAATCTTGTTTTATAAGGTGTTTGGATTCTTTAAAAATACAGAAAACATCAACAGTAATAAACATTTGTTGAGGCAGAACTCAAATTCTACTTTATCAGCATCTTTAAAAAAATCAGTATAATCATTTTGTATTTTCACAGTCAATGCATACAGCTAGGTGGTAGATATGATGATGCTATTGGAAAGCTTATCGTCCATTCAAGCGGTGCTTTTGGGATCGCTCTACCATTACAGCATAGAAACATAAACGATATTGGACTACACATAGCCACATTTCTTCTCCAAACCATGAAGACACTGTGCCCAGCTAGCTAGAGGCTAGGTACAATATGCTGCTTTGCAGAGTAGCATGATGTTGAAGGCTCTGACCTAGTGAAAGGTCTGGAATGTTGCCACTCTCACATCCCTTTTCCCTTGGGGTCTGAAGATAACGTCATAACGTCAAAGGAAAAAGGGTCGCTCAAAATGTCAAATGGAAAGTTTGGATTGGGACCTCATGAGAAAATAAAAAAATACAGGAAACAAAATGCACGACAGGTTGTACAAATACTTTTTTCTTTTTACCAAAATGATTTCAGAACAACACATTTTACCTTCCAAAACATTAACTATAGAGTATAAAACTTTAGGCTACATAAATTGCCTACATTAACATCCCAGCAAAAATCTATAGCATGTCATTGGTACCTTTTAATCTGAAAACTAAAACAGACCTAAATATAAATACATACAGGGCCCATTGTACAAATGGCACATTGCCACCACAGTTTCAGCTAAACAATGTAAACCGAGTAAAAAAAAAAAGATATCTAACAAAGATCTCTAAACTCACAAACCTTTGGAAAAAACTGATGATTTATATTAAATACTTCCCTTCTTGGCTGTCTCTATGTTCATATTATAACTGCAATATATTCTTTTTTTCTTTTCACTTAACAGAACGTTAAGACTCAAATTAAAGTGAAAAGACTACAGCAAAAAAATACATTCACACAAGTATCAAATACATTCATTTAAGATATTCACATTATATGACTAAAATGTGGAAAGTGGTTTACAGCAAAAGGGGGGGGACCAGATTTTTTTTCTTAAAAGGGATAACAGGAAGAGAGCTGAGCTTCTAAAATTGTGCTTTAATCTCTAAAGCTCTGCCCTTATCAAACCTATTATAAGAGACTATTGCCAGAGGTTTGAATCATATCAAAACATTAGTTCAGAGAGCATATCAAATATTATATTCCCATTCCGAAGAATCTTTACACAGCAGACTTGAAAAGCACAATCTCATTCCTAACCATTCACTCCGTACCAGACATTTGGGGCTTTCAACAGAAAATCATTCAAAAGTTCGGTGTGCAATATGCCCGACGTAACTCACAAGCCCATCTGCATGTCGGCAAAATTGAAGAAATTGTCTACGTCCCGCGATGACGTACCTTTGCTTTCCGAAACAAACACCTGCAAACAAACAAAGAAGAGAGGTTTGACCAGCGTGAAGGACATATCGGATACTTTGAATCCGAGAAGCTGACAACTGACAAACTGACACAAACTGACAACTGACAAACTGACACAAACTGACAACTGACAAACTGACACAAACTGACAACATTAACCGCCCGGACACACACATCAACATATGCCAGTGTGCCGTACAGTTGGAAGTTGTTGGCCCTTGCTGTTGGATTGCCCCGTTTCTCTCGGCTGTTTGTGTTTGCTGGGGCCCCGTGCAACCACCTCAAACAGACAATGTGTTGCCACGGTTACCTTGGATCCCTTGAAGACCTCGCTGGCGATGGTCTTGCAGGCGTCCACCACTCCGTCTCCGTTCAACTCCAGCGCGGTAACGGGACCTTTCAGAGAAGCAGTTGCAAATCAACGTTTAGATAACGTATTGTTGGTGTAATAAATGGATGAATGAAAACATCTTTTTAAAAAGAGTGTGATTCCTGACTCCGCCTTCCCTGCAGGGAAGGATGAGTCAGGAATCACACTCTTTTTAAAAAAAGGATCCCTCATCCGTGTTCCTCCTCAAGGTTCCTGGCTTGACAATAAGTGTTTTTCCTTGTCCTTTAGAGGGCCTGTGTGGCCCTTCTGAAACCACATGATGAGGAACCTCACCTTTGGTGCTCCACTCCAGCAGGTCTTCGGTGTCGTTCTGAAAAACCCTCTTCACGTCTTCAGGTCTCATGGGGACCTCCTTGGTCTGGATCAACACGAAGCCTTTCTCGGTCATCTTTCGGCCGTTGGCAGGAAGCATCAACGTAAGCATTAAAGCATCAGAGTTGCACACCGGCAAACATTTTAGTTTAACCACGCCAATCCATAACATGTTGTCTACAGCAGCTAGCTCGTAGTTTGTGACGTAAAAGACCAAATTTACCTCCTTTAGCTTTTCTACGGCTATCTGTCTGCAAACCACAAATGACTCAACTATGACTCATACAGTAACTGTAGGAGGACAATCAGGTGGCATTTGTTACATCCTGTCGCAAAATTGCAGCATCTGGGTTGCAGTTATGTGTCAAGTTAAACTGGACTAACTCTGAAGAACTCATTGGATTGCCGCAAAAGCAATAGAGGTAACGTGCAATAAAACATGTCACGGTGCTGTACAGCTGAACTAAACTCAGTATTTTACAACGACTGGAAAATGTATTTAAAAGTGAAAAAGGATCATAAATAGAACACTATGTGTACACAGGATGACAAGAACGTGTTGTAAGGATGTGGTGACCGTAGGCGGCCAGCTTTCACATCCTTCCTATGAGCAATTACTCCCCACCCAGCTCCACCAGCTTCACAAGTTGCCCGCAAACACCCCCCACTCCCCTCCCCCGCCACGCCACGCCCCGCCACGCCACGCCACGCCACGCCACAGCGCCCACCTCGTCGATGAGCTTGCGGGCGTTGGCGGTGGTGTAATCTCCGGCGAAGAACACAAACAGGCAGGACTCCTCGCTGGCCTTGCGGCGCCCGCCCCGCGTCAGCGGCACGATGCTGCGCGACGCGTCCGCCGAAACGCGCACCGCCTTGAACTCCGACCCCGGGTCGGGCACCGGCACCGCATCCAGCACCGCCGCCGCCTCGGCCAGCAGGCTCCAGTTGTTCTCGCCAGACACCGGCGTGAAGTCGTGCACGTTGCTCCAGTTGTTGTTGAAGATGCTGAGGCCGGCGTCCTTGAAGTGGAAGGCGAGCTCCGGGTAGTAGTACTGGTAGCAGCCGAAGCGCATCCCCGTGGACGACTCGATGATGGGCTGGGTGGCGCAGCACAGGTACACCTCCATCTTCTTGCAGTCGCGCGTGCGGAACTGCTGGCAGGCCACCACGCAGCGCACGTCCTTGCAGTCGCGGAAGAACACGCTGCCCTTGACGGGGCCCAGGAACACGCGGCAGTTGACGCAGTCGTCCACGGTGATGGTGGCCGAGTGGTCGAACACAAAGATGTTGCAGTTCTCGCAGTCCTGGATGACCAGCTGCTGGCCGTTCAGCGTGCCGGGGAGCCGGCCCACAGTGGAGTCCTTCAGACCGCTCAGCATGTAGTCCTTGGGGTCCACCTGGGCCGGGAGACACACACATGTCAACATGCAGCCCCGGGGGGGGATTTCAATAGTGCCACCCTGCCCGGGTCTAGAAGCATCGCCTCAACATCGCCTCAACATCGCCTCAACATCGCCAGGGTTGTGAGTTCTATTCCCACCAGTAGAGCAAGGCATCAACACCACCGGGGTTAGGGGTTCTAGTTAGGGGTTCTATTCCCACCGGTAGAGCAAGGCATCAACACCACCGGGGTTAGGGGTTCTATTCCCACCGGTAGAGCAAGGCATCAACACCACCGGGGTTAAGGGTTCTATTCCCACTGGGGCTAACCCATGCTAACAATGTATGCGCTCACAGTACTGTGAGACACGTTTCATATTCGTTCATATTATATTTATGAGGCTTTGAGGTTAGATTATTTCATGCGTGCCTGATCAGAACTTTTGATTAATTCCTAGTTCCTAGCTGGAAGGAGTGATCCCTCCTACATCTCAAGGTTTTGACGATTTCCTTCTGGTTTGGGAGTAGTTTATGCATTCTCCCTTTGAGAATGCAAGGTATGTGCAAATATCTTCTCTTGACATGATTCAGAATTGTGACCATTTTGAGATCATGCATAATCGTTTTCGGTTTGCAGCATTAGTTTACAGGGGAACAAAAAGGGAACGAGCGACCGAGTCTAGCTAAGGAGGCCACATCAGATTTAGTCAGGCCCTCGAGTGGTTACGTGTTGTTGTATGGGTGGTAATCCCCTAATGAGCTACTGTCAGTCTGTTCAAAATGTAAAGCTAACCTTTTTTTTTAATCTCAGCTCTAGAACATTAGTCGATCGTAGGCACATTGAGTGTGCCTACGATCGACTAATACAGTACAACAATTTAAAATGCATTGCATCTTAATTTGCAAATCCCTTTTTAAAGATCCGTCCATGACTAAAATAGCATAACGTTGCACACAGGCTGTGTGGAAATCAGTTCACTTTGATTGTTAAAGTAAATATTGATTTTAGCCGGCGTGTACTGGAGTTAGAGAGGAGCACTTAAGTCCCAATAGGAATGTGGACCATCAACACACAGCAAACACTATGAGGCAACAGTTGCATGCACGTAAACTACATCGTGACAAGTGGATTGCCGAGTGCCAGTTGGAGGTAACAACGCGGATCGTAACACTCTGCCGTGTGTGAAGAGACCATGTGAAGAGCCGAACCTTCTCGCGTGTATCCCAGCTGTACTGCTTGGGCGCTTCATCGCCGCCGTCGCTGAGAGGGACGCTGTTGCTGGCCGCCGTCGACTCCCCGGTCGTCGGAGTCTGCCCCTCTTTTGATTTTCTCTTGGATTTCTTTGAGTAGAAACAGCCCATGGTCGATTTTGTCTATTAAAAAGAGGATTGTGCTTCGGTGATGTTAAAATATTATGATTCTTTCGCTTTCTTCCCACTTGTTGTTCAGGTGGCAACCATCCCCTACCTTGAGAGCTGTCAGGCAAACACACGCAGACCCCGAGCTTCCCGTTTCCTTGGTTAGTAATCCAGCCAATCGAGGGCTGTGTCACAGTAACGGAGGCCAACCACAAGCCCGCACGGTGGAACGTCGTGTGTTGCGAGATCAAAACTGTCCTCACGGTGCGTTTGGGTCAAACCCGTAAACCTTTAAATTGGCGCACCGCGATTATTCTGCAGGCGATGCATCGAAACACCCAAGGCACGTGGGTAAGGATTCATCACCCAATGACGTGTTCGGAAGCATTTTGTGATTTATTAAGATAACTCACAAAATCGGCAACATAAATCAGAAATCGGCAACATTGACACTTGTCAAAGAACAAGCGCATGTCAATGTTGCCGATTTGCTAGAAACATATGGACGCACAATCCTCTAAGAACGCTCTATACACTTTTTTTTGGCGTTTTCTTTAGTCATTTTCATAACTGGGAATCACTGTCGTAGCAACAGAACATTGGGAAGATCAAATTGCCTCAAATAACCCCCCCTCCTCCTGCAGCTTAAAGATGATTTCAGCCGCATGCGGTCTTAAAGGATAAGGGCAGCATTTTAAAGCTGTGTAAAAATAGATACATTCATAGCAGTAAAAGGTCGCTTAAATTAACTCTTCTATTTAACTAGCAAATTATGTGCAATGATTTCTGATCTCATACATTTGATTCAATTTGATTAAATTAATTACTATCTGGTTGACCAGATAGTCATCTTGTATTCATATTGTATTCATATTGTATTAATCTCGTATTCATATTGTATTCATATTCGTTGTTCACATTCTTACTTTGCTGCTATGGCCTGGATTCAGCAATGTGACACACACACACACACACGCACACACACGCACACACACACACACACACACACACACACACACACACGCACACGCACACGCACACCATAACATATACATATGAACATAATAGTGACAGAAAAGTGCAAAATGAGCAGAGGCCGCCCTCTGGTTGAGTCATTGTGTTGGGAAACATGTTGAGGCCAATTGGTCATAATTTCCTGGACACATATATAGACACACAATTCAAGTCGTGCATGGACTGGTGCAAACTTGACACAACTTCAGCATCACAAAGTGATGAGCTCAAATTCCTGTTTCCGATTTAAAACTGCAGCATCAGCATATCAGCGAGACAAAACATTTAAGTCTCTAGTCTCTAGCCATTTGAATGCGTGCTCTGTAAGTCGCAAATGAAATGCTTACCACTCAGAACCATGGTTATTGACTTACAGTGCATTTAATAAGTCACGTTCAGTTATCAATCTCATGCAGGCAGTTATATGCATCTTAATGTTTAGCATGAATTCAGTTGAATCACATCTAAATTAAAACATGTAACGTATTGACATAGGCATA
>JAXIVH010000003.1:1126796-1176796 GCA_036785325.1 Urophycis tenuis | reverse complement strand
CACACACACACACACACACACCCTTTGCGTCCCCGGGAAAATGCTTGTTGTGTTGGAGAACCGTTGGGGGCTGTAGCTATGGCAACCCCAGCTCGACAATGTGTTGAGATTAAGATGATAGTGACACAATACACGAGTTACACAACAACACAGTGCCAGAGCAGGGTGTCGTTAGTGAACGTAATAGAAGACAACTTCACTAAAGCGACAGCATGGTACAGATACACAGAGCAGAGGTTAATTCTGTTTCAACATTTTTTATTGATTTTAAGAGTGAATCGGCGGTGAACAAAAATAAAACAATAAGAGCAATAGAATATATACATACATGTATATATATATATATATATATATATATATATATATATATATATATATATATATATATATATACATATACACACATATACATACACACACATATACATATACACATACACGCATACACGCACACACACACACATACATACATACACACATATGCACATTTGTTGCAGAGGTTAATTCTAGGTGAGAAATGCGTGTGCGTGGTTTGGAACGGCCTCCGTGTGGTTAAGCATCACGTGAGCAGTCATAGCCATGAAGTGATTCTGGTACGGGAAGGTAACGGCTCCAAGTCAATGCAGCGGTATGCAATGCCTACTCTCTAGAGGATGAGAGAGGCCGGTGTGTTTAATTGGACCAAATGAACCTCCGTTTCCTCTGTGCTGTTAGAAGTATCTTCCATTCACAGAGGTCACGATGTCAATCACACAAATGTCTCTTTGTGCTTATTAAAAACATGTGTTTTATTTTGACAATGCTTTTTGGGGGTGGGACTGGAAAATAAATCCCCTTAGAATGACGTGTGTTATTGTGCCCTCGAGATGAGTTTAGGCTACGGCTAGGCTATCGTTTTGGTCATCCGGGTTCGACTGTTTGGACATCCTGGTTTCCTTGACGACGGCCCAGCTACCTGAAGCCCATCCTGACCCACAGCGGCCCCCCCCCTCACCACCACGCTGCCCCCCTGCTGTGGACCCCTGGCCCGCTGCCTCACCAGCCCGCAGGCTTACCAGGTACACACACACACACACACACGCACACACGCACGCACGCACACACACACACACACACGCACATTACACACACACACGCACACGCACATTACACACACACACACACGCACATTACACACACACACACACACACACACACACACACACACACATTACACACACACACACACAGACACACGCACACATTACACAGCCACACACGCACACACACACACACGCTACCCATATGCGTAGGCAGTAGACACGCTCATCGCTTCCTGTGTAAACGACCCAACGCAGGGGTAATTCCCCAACAATGGCGTCAAACACACACACACACAAACACACAAACACACAAACACACAACCTCACAAACACACTCACTCACAAACTCACAAACTCACTCACTCACACTTGTGTATACGTGTGCACGTTTGGCGTGAGCAGGAAGGAGTGTTTCATTTGCTGTCTGCGGGGGCGTTGGGTTGACGGTCGGCCGGGTTTCAAACCTGCATGTGGACTGACAGACTGTGACTTGAATGCAGTAGGAGCCCAGTGGTAGCAGTCTGTGTGGGACTTTACTCCACTTGATCTGCCCAGCAGTGATCGGTGCACCGGACAAAGCCGCCCGCTTTTCGTCTCACGTCGCTTTCGCAGAGTATAGTATTCAGCTGTGAGCGACGACTTACACTGCCTTACTGAATGTAAAGATAGAGCATGAGAGAGAGAGAGAGAGAGAGAGAGGGAGAGAGAGAGGGGGGGGGGGGGGGGAGAGAGAGAGAGGTAGAGAGAGAGGGAGAGAGAGAGAGAGCGAGAGAGAGAGGGGGAGAGAAGGAGTGAGGGAGAGACACCATTTTTGAATGTAGACTCTTAAGACAAAAGCTCTATTCATCCCCGGCTGAATGTGTAGCGCTGAGCTGGGAGACAGTGGCTGCTGGTACCCCCCACCGCCGACGCCTGAGAGAGAGAGAGAGAGGGAGAGAGAGAGAGAGAGAGAGAGAGAGAGAGAGAGAGAGAGAGAGAGAGAGAGAGAGAGAGAGAGAGAGAGAGAGCGAGAGCGAGCAGCCTTTCACAGACCGGTCACACTGGGGGCTCCTTTGACACGTTCCTTTATCCCGGGGGAGAAGCGTCACACGAGGGGTCCAGGGCCCGTTCCGCCGTTCTCATGGTTCTGTCGGCTCCCAGCGCCCAGTGGAGCCGGGCGCTGGGAGCCGAGCAGCGCCGTGACGGGACATTGGGTTCACTTGAGACGGCTCTGGTATTGTTCAGTCAGCAGCCCGGCCCACCGAGGCCCACCGAGGGCCGCTTGTCTCCCCGGTGATCCGCTGCTCCCACAGAGAGGATGCAGCGTACTGCGTAACACACACTGTTACAGCGACTGGCGACCTGCTGGTGTAACATCATAGTAATGATAATGATAATAATGATAACAACAACGGCAAGAACAAGTGCTGCGATGATGTTTGTATTGCACCATATTACAAGTGAGTGCAAGTCCAGGAAGGCGGTGAATCACATCATGGAACACTTCATTTCGCCCCGGGCCCTTTTTTAATCAACGCTAAAACAAGGCGGCTCTTCCATTCAGCGCTGATGTGAAAGCGTTGGCAGCGGATGTGTTGCGTAATCTGGATTACCCTCGGAGATCTGTCTGGCAGCGTAATCCCTGCAATGACCCAGCGCTCACCACCAGCACCCTGACCCCAGCCCTCCTCCCCACCCGCACCCTGACCCCAGCCCTCCTCACTAGCACCCTGACCCCAGCCCTCCCCACCAGCACCCTGACCCCAGCCCTCCTCACCACCAGCACCCTGACCCCAGCCCTCCTCCTCACCAGGCCTGGACCCCAGCCCTCCTCACCGCCAGCACCCTGACCCCAGCCCTCCTCCTCACCAGGCCTGGACCCCAGCCCTCCCCACCAGCACCCTGACCCCAGCCCTCCTCCTCACCAGGCCTGGACCCCAGCCCTCCCCACCAGCACCCTGACCCCAGCCCTCCCGACCAGCACCCTGACCCCAGCCCTCCTCACCCGCACCCTGACCCCATCCCTCCTCCCCACCAGGCCTGGACCCCAGCCCTCCCCACCAGGCCCACCATAATGTCTGATCTCGGGCTCGGGCTCAACAGGGAGTCATCCACGCTCCTCCTTCCAACACCTCTGAGTCCCATGGCCACGGTGAGCGCGGCAGTGTGCCCCAGGGCTAGGTTGGGCGTTGAGAGACTGCTGTCCAGGCACCAGGCTGGGTCTGAGTCTGCACTGCTGGCAGCAAGGTTCACCTGACGCAATCTCAGGTGAAATAGTTTGGGATGGCCTGAAACACAAGGTATTAGTTTTTCATACTTTTTTATTTTTCTGGTTTTCTATTGTGGTCGGCCGGTGTAGTGGCATATACTATATATATGTATATATATATATATATATATATATATATATATATATATATATATATATATGTGTGTGTGTATATATATATATACAGTATATATTGCGTGCATGTATTCATTATTTAATATTTCGCGGACACTGTTGGATTTGCCTGTACTCAGCGGGCCCCAAAGTTCTCAGACAGGTAGAAGGTACTTGTACTCTGGGTGACGTGTAGACAGCCCCCTCCCGGGAGACCACAGACCTTGGTAGACCTCAGAGCTACACGGACGCTCGGGTGACCTCCGACCCTCTGAATCACAGTGGCCGACCCCGGGCTCCGTCTGGTTCTGGAGGTGGACCTTCACCTGCTTCAGAGCCCCGGTTCAGAGTGAACACACCAGTGCCACTTCAACCTCCTTTACACGCTCCACAGCGCTGGTTCGTTGTCCTGAGCTGAAACTAATGAAACCAAATGACTACTCTTGGTACTTCTGACTCCCAGGGCTGCTCGGTACTCTCTCCAGTTGTTGATTTGTTTCTGAAAGTCGGCTGTATTGCTGCGTTAACGTTCTGCAGTGCCTACGATTCTGAGGACATGATTTGACTGTTCTCAGACTCATTTGTAAGTCACTTTGGATTAGAGCATCAGCTGCTAAATGATTGCATGTGAATGCAATGTCCTGAAACAGATTCGTTTGTTCTAATGGATTTGTTTGTCTTTCCACCCTCTGAAGGCATTCTGGCAGCATGGGTTACAATGTGTGTGTGTGTACATCCTGTTATAGTTAAAGCATTGTAGTCATATCACGGGGACACGGAGATGCACGGTATTCCTCAGTTCTGCAATCTGTGCAGACTGCATGCACTCTGTGTGCAGACAATGTCTGCTTGTGTGTGTGTGTGTGTGTGTGTGGGGGGGTTTACGTGTGTTTTTTGCAGTGTATTGTGTTTCGATGCATCTTGACGTAGGTGTTTTGAAGGGCTCCTATGTTGCAGCCATGGTTGGATGTTGATTAGCCATTGCAATACATTTGAAAGTCTACCCGTTACTGACATCACAAATGATTGATGGATTGATCAGCCCACCAACACACCCAGTCGGTACCCAGACTGTACCAACTGGTAGGCTGTCAGGTGGGTCCATCCATCACCACAATCCTTCAATTGTGTCTCGATTACCCATAATCCCTTGTGGTTGGGTTTCCCCGTTCTCCCAGGACCACGAGCAGCTGAGGTCCAATGACTCCGACGTGATCCTGACGGACGGCGACCTCAGCCTGTCCTACGGCGACACGGCGGTCACCGCGCTGAACGGGGCCTCGGGGGGCGGGGCCTCGGGGGCGGGAGGGGGCGGGGCCTCCAGCTGGAGCACCAACGGGAGGCGCAGCGGCAGCACGTCGGAGGAGGCGCTGGAGCGGGAGCTGGACTGCCGGGAGCAGGAGCTGCTGAGCCACGGCACGCGCCTCGTCTTCCCCATCGAGGACCCCATCTGACCCCGCACCCCCCCCGCTGACCTCTGACCTCTGACCCCTGCCGTACCTCCCTCCTCCTCTTTAGACCTCCTCTTCCCCATCGAGGACCCCATCTGACCCTGCACCCCTCCGCTGACCTCTGACCCCTGCCGTCCCTCCTCCTTAGAAACACCCCCCCCCACACACACACACACCCCCCCACACACCCCACACACACCCCCCCACCCCCCCCCCACACACACACCCCACACACACACACACACACCCCCCCACACACACACACACACCCCACACACACACACACACACCCCCACACACACACACCCCACACACACACACACACACCCCCACACACACACACCCCCACACAAACACACACCCTGACTCCTGACCCCACCCGTGTCAACCTCCATGCTTGACTGCAACCTGGCAAGGCCTTTGATGCCTGGCCGCAGGCCGGGCTGGGCAGAGGAGGGTGTTGGATGACCAAGTGTTGGATTACCTGAAGGAATCAGGAAGTGGAAGTGAATGTTCGGATGAGATCATGGGGAACGGAGGAAAGCGATGACATCGGAATGGAATGATCCAATCAAAGGGGTCGATTGAAGGAAGCGAGCTAATTTAGTGGTGGCACTGTGTTGCCCACTGGGTTCTGACGTGTGGGACCAGGGGCTGGTCCGGAGCCCAGGGAATCCACACCAGAACTTTGATTGTCTTTCAGTTTTTGGCTCGGATGGGATGATCGGAAGACACTCTGCTGTTATACTGTGATTTCATTTTGTTGGTTGTTCTTTTATTTATTTCACGTCCCTGCGTCAAAGGGTGAGAAACCCCACGTCGCAGGAAGTGATCTCCTTTCACGAGAGAATATATCTCGGCACCTTTTGAAATCCTAATCTTTTGTGTGTCGTTACTTTCGAATGTTTGAAACGTGACAAGACGATGCCGCCTCTCCCCAAACATGTTGTCATGTGCCAGATCTGGAGGCACCATTCCTGACCACTGGTCACATTCCTGGCCACTGGTCACATTCCTGGCCACTGGTCACATTCCTGGCCACTGGTCACATTCCTGGCCCGGTCTTGGTGTGCTCAACCTCACCGCGCCAGAGTCCAAACAGCGTCGGAAACATGCTGTAAGTCGACACGCACAAGTTGCTTTTTGTCATTCGAGAAGTGTATGTAATACCCATTTTGTAGCAAAGACCTTGTGTGACTGCCTTGTGTGAGGCCAAGTGTATATATATGTTTACATATATATATATATATATATACACAGTATATGTATCTATATATATATATATATATATATACAGTCTATATATAAAAACTATTGTGAAGCCCTCCGTCTGTTCAGCAGTGGAGGAATACTGGAACAGAGGAGGGAGCATGTTGTAAAGTATGGCCCGCTAGTTAGCATCATAATGCCCCACTGGAGCTACTGCTAGCCGCGCTACGGAGCCCTGGCATGCTAACACAATGCACTTCTTTCTCTTCGCTCGCAGTACAATCGTTCTTTTACTCTTGTTGCCATTAGCGATAGCTTTTTCCTTTACACTATGCAGTGTTTGTCTTTACGTTTGATTCAGCGTTCAAGTGAATGTTTCGTCTCCTGGCCTGAGACCCTCTTTGGGTTTCACTGGTTTACTGGGTCTAAAAGTCCCCTGTCTATTGACTTTATTTTTTATATAAGAGATGTTTTAATACCCAACATTACAACTAAAGACAGGGTAATCATAAATTTACATTAATGCCAAGTTATGAAAACTAAGCATCGGGCATCATTTTATGAAATGAATGTGTTAGAAACAGTGTTAAGTGCAAGGAATCCAAAATGACAAATTATTTGTTTGTCTATATAAATGAAGAAAACGTTCAAATGAACAAATTAAAATGTTGATATTATAACTTTGTACAGTAGTATTCACCATTCTCTTCTCTCTGAAGGAACTAAAACTCTTAACAGGTCGTCCTTTAAGCCTGAAAATGTATTTGCTTGAATTGTATTACATCACCTTGTACTAAGCCATTCATTTTAGAGGAGTCTTCAACAAAAAAAACACCCAAAAAATAAATGTATGTATATATATACAGTATATGTATGTGTGTAACATACATTTATAGAAGTATTTGCCTGTGGGCATGAATGAGTTAATAGCACAGTCCAGAAACAGGGGGTTGTGTTTACGGCCCCCACCGTGAAAATAGAAAGGTTTTTTTTTTTCTGTTATTTTGGACTACTACTTCTACCACAGAAAATTGTCTGCATCTTTTTTTTTTGTTTGTTTCAACTGAATTTCATCTTCATCATTTTTAGGACGCAACAGTTTGGAGACTCAAAGGCAACTTCCTTTTAGTTTCACAAGACACAAACTCGAGTCTTCAATCACAACCAAATGGTAGGCCTACAGGCTGTGACTTACTACCCTGAACTTTGCCATTTTAATCTCATAAAGGACTGAATATGGGACAACATCACTTATTATGACAGGGGTATTATTTAGGTCTTTCTTCGTGCACAAAAGTAAGTTATTAGTCATAACAGTAGACTATGATTTCCAACCAATCCTCTGTTGAAACACACCCTATATATTCAGTCTATTCCAGACAGTATTACCACCAAAAAGTTACATGTCTTTACCCATTACCTAATACAACAGTAATGAGAGAACAGTTTTTCTTGACGTTTTTGTGAAGTGCTTCCTTCAGGAGAACATTCCTTCCTCTTTCAAGAGCTCGTGTTAAATGCAAGTGGGATTGCTCATTCTCTCCATAAATGAGCGAGATGTTTGAAAGCCACCATTGCAGGGCATGTCACAAGAAACCTCGGCCTGCAGGGATTTTAGCATGTGTTTGGTTATGATTCAAGAGCAAACCCTCAGTACTTCACATATGTCGTCTCGTCACACACACTTATGTATATGTATGTCTTTAAATAGCTTTTAGAAACGCAGAAAGGGGCAACTAACCACTTCCCTTCTTTACAAAATGCAAAGCATGTTGTTTTCAGTTCATTTTGCATGTGTGAATATGGAGTACCCCACGTTTCACTTACTGGGGGACGAAACATTCCACAGCTGTACAGGCCAGAGGCGTATCACTCACACACCACAGGAGGGGAACATGTCATCACGGAAGCTGCTAACAGTCTGTTTCAGTAGTTTGGGTTCTTCAGCTCGGAGCTTGGAATAGTCGCCTGCAGGTCGCTGTGAGCGTACGCCGCATTTAGCAGTTTGTGTCAACAAGCCGGTGTGAGGCTTGGATTTCTTTCTATATGCCCTGCCAGTTACTGTGTTTTTGCTTCTGATGATGCTCATGTGAGATAGCTAGCCGTTGTTACGGCCAACTGTGAAAAACATTGAAATACTACGGTTTCCATTTTGTGAGTCGGCAGAAAACCGAACCGAACAGAAATCGGTCGAAGCGTGTATTATTCGGAGGCCTGCTGCTTTTTTTCCCACTCTGCTTGTTGCATCGGCCAATATGATTTTAGGGAACCATAAGACAAATATGAAAAAAAATGTGACCGCAAAAAAAACATTGACAACACGGTGACAAAGCAGAGGCCTAGGACGCCCGCCTGGTTTTGAGGGGTGGGGACACTTTATTGACGACGCCGACATGTTGAGATAAGAGGGGCATTTGGCACCTCATGCCACAAACACAGAGAAGACGCGCGTGACCGCGACACCCCCCTCTTGTGTGCCTCCCCGCCTGTACGTCGGCCTCCCCGGGGGGGCTGCGTGGTCCTCGTTAGCTCGGTATATGCTGTTATGTTGACGGAAACACCAGGTGTGGCTAACATGTAAATAATGCGCTGCTGGCTGCCAAGATTTACCTGCAATGTTTTGCATGTCATGTCCATTAAAACAATTTCCATTATAGACTCGCTTGTGCCTGATTTACTTGTCAAACGGTGTATTGTTCTCTTTGACCTGTCGTTTCCTTTGACGGGAGGTTTCCTCACTCAGTGTGTGTTTCCTCATTTTCAATGTGCGAGGGTATCAGAGGCCCTGAAACCCTTCAATAGCCAAACACGGTCGTACCACAAATACAACACACAGTGATACAGTACATGACACAGTGGGGCCTTTTACACGCCCCAGACCCGCTGCCCCCGGGTCTGGAACCCGCGCGGGCGGGCGTGGCGGGAGCGAGGACGCCCCCCCTCCCTCGCGGGGCTCCGGGGGCTTCACAGGAACGGGAGATGTTTGGTCAGTTTGGTTCCACTTAGCTTACACACCTCCCCGCCGCATTCCTGAGGACCCGGAGAAGCAGTCCCCTGTTCAGGCCTCAGGCCCCTCTCTGCTCCTCCTCCTCCTCCCACCCACTCCTCTCCTGACCAGCTCGTCTCCTCTCTGTCCCTCTCCTCCTCCTCCTCCTTCCCTCCCCTCTACACCACACCCCTCCCATCCCAGTGTTGGAATTATATGGGGGCTGAGATCTCCCGGAAGAAAGTTTTTTTTTGTCTGGAACATTCTCTGTTCAACGCGTACCCTCGTTCAGACACCAATGTCCGATGTACTCAAAGTCTGCTACTCTTACAATAACGTGGCGAAATGTAACACAGAGTAAATATATAATAAATGCGTTAGAATAGCACATGGTAGAATCATAATTTGAGAGGGAACACCCCTGTCTAAAAGTTGAATGTGGTCCAAATGCGCAGGACTGTCTGGTGATTTTTGGTCCACATTGAAATGTGTTCCAATCCTGCGGTTATGTAAGAATGCTGGAGCCCCCCCTTCGACTTCGGCTGTTTGGGGCGAAGCCACGGTGATTTAGGTGGGGAATGGGACTGAAGCAATCAGGTCATTATTTTTAATGGTATTTGGAGACCCTAAAACAAAGTAGTCATTTGGCTAACCTCTCCCCCCTCCCTCTCTCTCTCTCTCTCTCTCTCCTCTCCTCCCTCCTCAGCTCCTATCCTTCCCTCCCCAGCCCCTCCATCTCCCCCCCTCCCCTCCCCTGATACAACACTGTTAGTCAGCCCCCTCGCAGCCTCCCTGGGCCATGGCTCATGGGTTAGGGCGCCCCGTGACGGACACACAGGCTGCAGCTGAAGCTAGGCTCCGTTAGTCTCTGTGGCCCCTCTGGGCAGTCTGGGCATGGGCCCCCCCGGGGGGGGGGGGGGGGGGGGGATTAGTTCTGGCGAGCGGCTCCAGAGCCACAGGGAGGTCCTCTGGAGAGACTCCAGGGCTCCTGTGTCCCCGGGGAGAGTTTGGCTGGCTCCAGGGCCGAGGTGGTGAATGAACAGGGTGGTCGGTCCCCCCCCCCCCCACAGCTCCTCCTCCAGGGTGTGTTTGTCCTCCTTCAGGACGGCTTGGCAGGGTGGTGTCAGGCCCCCCCCTCCTCCGTCGCACAGCCACCGGTCAACAGCCTTCACTTGTATCACCTGTCGGCCCCTGCAACAGAGACGCAGGCTGCTTAACGGAGAGATTTACATTAATTTCCATGAGCTGAAGCCTCGCTTAACGGCAGCATCAACCAGCAGGCTGGGGACCCTTGCCGGATGGTTCTGGGTTCCCAGTACTTCCCAGTCTGACACTACCCTGCCCCTATCGTTTACTGTGCTGCTGACCACTGTGCCATGACAAAACAGAAGGCATGGTTGGAGCAGAATCAAGGTCTTACCAGGCCCCGATGCGGTGTGTGTTACAGGGCCCCCACCCAGTGTGTTACAGGAACCCCACCCAGTGTGTTACAGGGCCCCCACCCAGTGTGTGTTACAGGGCCCCCACCCAGTGTGTTACAGGGACCCCACCCAGTGTGTGTTACAGGGCCCCCCCACCCAGTGTGTTACAGGGACCCCACCCAGTGTGTGTTACAGGGCCCCCACCCAGTGTGTTACAGGGACCCCACCCGGTGTGTGTTACTGGGACCCCCATCCATTGTGTGTTACAGGGCCCCCATCCAGTGTGTTACAGGGACCCCACCCAGTGTGTGTTACAGGGCCCCCACCCAGTGTGTTACAGGGACCCCACCCAGTGTGTGTTACAGGGACCCCAACCAGTGTGTTACAGGGACCCCCACCCAGTATGTGTTACAGGGACCCCCATCCATTGTGTGTTACAGGGCCCACGCCCAGTGTGTGTTACAGGGCCCCCACCCAGTGTGTTACAGGGACCCCACCCAGTGTGTGTTACAGGGCCCACGCCCAGTGTGTGTTACAGGGCCCCCACCCAGTGTGTTACAGGGACCCCACCCAGTGTGTGTTACAGGGCCCACGCCCAGTGTGTGTTACAGGGCCCCCACCCAGTGTGTTACAGGGACCCCACCCATTGTGTGTTACCGGGACCCCCATCCATCGTGTGTTACAGGGACCCCACCCAGTGTGTGTTACAGGGCCCCCACCCAGTGTGTTACAGGGACCCCACCCAGTGTGTGTTACAGGGCCCCCACCCAGTGTGTGTTACAGGGCCCCCACCCAGTGTGTGTTACAGGGACCCCACCCAGTGTGTGTTACAGGGACCCCCATCCATTGTGTGTTACAGGGACCCCCATCCATTGTGTGTTACAGGGCCCACGCCCAGTGTGTGTTACAGGGACCCCACCCAGTGTGTGTTACAGGGACCCCAACCAGTGTGTGTTACAGGGACCCCAACCAGTGTGTTACAGGGACCCCACCCAGTGTGTGTTACAGGGCCCCCCCACCCAGTGTGTTACAGGGACCCCACCCAGTGTGTGTTACAGGGCCCCCACCCAGTGTGTTACAGGGACCCCACCCGGTGTGTGTTACTGGGACCCCCATCCATTGTGTGTTACAGGGCCCCCATCCAGTGTGTTACAGGGACCCCACCCAGTGTGTGTTACAGGGCCCCCACCCAGTGTGTTACAGGGACCCCACCCAGTGTGTGTTACAGGGACCCCAACCAGTGTGTTACAGGGACCCCCACCCAGTATGTGTTACAGGGACCCCCATCCATTGTGTGTTACAGGGCCCACGCCCAGTGTGTGTTACAGGGCCCCCACCCAGTGTGTTACAGGGACCCCACCCAGTGTGTGTTACAGGGCCCACGCCCAGTGTGTGTTACAGGGCCCCCACCCAGTGTGTTACAGGGACCCCACCCAGTGTGTGTTACAGGGCCCACGCCCAGTGTGTGTTACAGGGCCCCCACCCAGTGTGTTACAGGGACCCCACCCATTGTGTGTTACCGGGACCCCCATCCATCGTGTGTTACAGGGACCCCACCCAGTGTGTGTTACAGGGCCCCCACCCAGTGTGTTACAGGGACCCCACCCAGTGTGTGTTACAGGGCCCCCACCCAGTGTGTGTTACAGGGCCCCCACCCAGTGTGTGTTACAGGGACCCCACCCAGTGTGTGTTACAGGGACCCCCATCCATTGTGTGTTACAGGGACCCCCATCCATTGTGTGTTACAGGGCCCACGCCCAGTGTGTGTTACAGGGACCCCACCCAGTGTGTGTTACAGGGACCCCAACCAGTGTGTGTTACAGGGACCCCAACCAGTGTGTTACAGGGACCCCCACCCAGTGTGTGTTACAGGGACCCCCATCCATTGTGTGTTACAGGGCCCACGCCCAGTGTGTGTTACAGGGACCCCACCCAGTGTGTGTTACAGGGACCCCCATCCATTGTGTGTTACAGGGACCCCACCCAGTGTGTGTTACAGGGACCCCCATCCATTGTGTGTTACAAGGACCCCACCCAGTATGTGTTACAGGGCCCCCACCCAGTGTGTGTTACAGGGACCCCCATCCATTGTGTGTTACAGGGCCCCCACCCAGTGTGTGTTACTGTGGTCCGTGTGTGTTACGGGCTCCCAAACCCAGTCTGTGTTACAGTCTGCCAAACCCAGTGTGTGTGCAGGGGGCCCAAACCCAGTGTGTTCCAGTGGGTCGCCTGGTACCAGCCAGGCATGCGGAGGCCAGATTGCGGGGCCTGAGGGCTGACAGGCTAGGCCCAGCGAGACGGGCCCTTCACGGGGCAGCGCACACAATGAGGGCCTTCTCTTCCCGGCGCGGTCCTCTCTGGAGGCGCCACGCCGCGCCACCAGCCGTCCCTGCGCGCTCATTGAGTGGCCCATGACACCGGCCGCGCGGACACAATAAGCTCTTTATTGGCCACTAAAATCAGCCGCTTTGTTGTGAAGATCTGCCCACCAGCGGGCCGGTTCACAGTGGTGCCTTTGTGTCCCGCTAGTGCCGCTGATACATCTTCATAGTGCGCTTTAGATCCCTGACTGATGGGACGGTATCGGCGTTGTAACCGAAGCAATCGAGAGCCGTTGTACAACGGTGAACTTATTAATACGTTATCTATTTAAAATATTTACATCAATATAGTGATTCATAAATTGAGAGAAAGAGTAAAAGCCAAGAAATGTGTGATGTATTAATAGATTATGGGGAGATTCAATTGTGTATGTTCAGGGACGGACTGGCCTTTGGGCAATGTGGGCAAATACCACTGCGGCCGCCTTGTGATGCGGCCGCTCAGCCGCATCACAAATAAATAAATAGGCTAAATAAATAAATAAATAAAGCGGAGCGGCTTCATCAATAGGCGGCCGCAAATCAATAAATGAATAAATAAAATAAATAAAAAATAAAAATTAAAAAAAAAAGGAAAAAAAAGCAAACAAACAAAACGGCCTGTTAAAGCAAAACACTACCGTTTGTCTACGTTCTTCCCTGATCTTAGACGATATAATACATACCTCTCTCACTTTCGTGCGTGGACTCGAGCACTCTGGCGCGCAGTGCTACTTCGATAGCATGTAGCTTGGCCCAGTAGGCTATATTCCTTAGGATCCAAACGGGGGTGAAGCTAAAAGCAAGTTTTCCCTATTTACTTGTTACTTCCGTCAATAGAACCAACGTGACTTTTTACTTCAACGCGCCAGAGCGATCGAGTGCACGCACGAAAGCGAGAGAGGTATGTATCAACTTATCCAAGATCAGGGAAGAACGTAGTTCAGTATGGACAAGCGGTGGCGTTTTGCTTTAACTCTGAAAAATAATATGCCTAATAAACTAAATAATAATAATGGCTTTTTTTTTTCCCCCGTAATTTACAGGAAAAATAAAAACACTTAATTTTTAGTGACCTGAGAAGACAAATGTGGCCTCGCTCTGTCAAAATTGCCAGGGCCTCTTTTTGGTGCCAGTCCGCCACTGTGTATGTTCATTAGCTATATCGAGGAGAACGGTGCAAAGTTCAGTTCACCAACAATAAATGACAAACGAAGACGTTGTAACGACAGACATGATCCCAGCCCAAGCTGAGCTGTTATGAATGATTAATAACACGGGAACTTTGGTCGGGACGTGAACCATTTCCTTGAATGTGTACTATAATATTAACCGTCGATCCATATTAAAAGGTCATATAAATGTCATGCAAAATACCATTTAAAAATACTTGATTTACAAATAACATAACTGACAGGAACACGACAGACCATTTATACCCTGGATAATTTAGAAGTGAACCCCTAACACTTTGAAGTCACTTCGTTTGTATTTCCAGCGGTCTGTCAGCTGACACGTGTGAATGACATGTGGGTCTCACGTACCTTTATCCTTACAACCATCTCGACATCCCCGCCGACCGCTACGTCTTCTCCACGCTGTTCTTGGGGTAGCCCAGCTGCTTCATCACCTCGCTGCAGTACGCCTCCACCTGTTGGATCTGCTGAACGTTCAGGCGCTCTCGCCAGGCGTAGATGGCCTCTTTGGCGTCCCGGGACGAGATGAGGAAGGGCTTATCAGAGGAGTACCCGTGACCGTGGGTCATGTTCAGCACGAACTCGTCCAGCGCGGGGAACGTGGACAGGTTTGAGAACTTGAAGAGCCTCTGCATCTCCTGCATGGGGTGCAGCACCAGGTCTTCGTAGCGGACGCTGATGTAGTTCCGTTTGATCCACGGCGGCGCGTTCGTCTCCAACACCAGGTCGCTGAGCCAGTTGTCGCAGATCAGCTCCATGGCGCTGGACACGTAGCTCTCCGCCCGGTTCACGCGGTTGTTGGGCACCAGCAGCCGCTTGAACTTGTCCGCCTGCTTCTTGCTCCTCAGCACCTGGATGCTCTCCTTGACCAGGGCCTGTTTGGACTTGAGACGGGAGTTATGGACCGCCCGGGGGTCTCTGAAGAGCTGGAGGACCTTGAGGTTGATCGAGGGGTCCCTGATCAGGGGCACCAGTACACTGAGATCCAACACGCGCACCCCTTTAATGACCATCACCGGGTACTTCTTGCACTCCCTCTCGAGGTCACGCATGTCCCTCCTCGGACACTTACCGCACTGCTCCTCCTTCACCATCCCGATGGCGTCGCGCTTGTTGGCGCTGCACAGCGGCTTCGAGCAGATCACCTTGTTCATCTTCCAGCCGAAGATGAACGCCGTGCTGATGTTCTGCGAGCCCGCGTAAAGTTTGAAGACGGAGAAGTCGCAGCGGTACAGCGCGTTCATCATGTCCCGCACGGCTCCCTGGAGGCTGGCCGCGTCCCCCGGGTAAAGCGCCTGCCAGATGTGCCACATGGGCTCGTACAGGTAGAAGACGTCGGGGTGCTGGTTGAAGAGCTCTCCTAGGAACGAGGAGCCCGTTCTCCAGGTGGCGTGCAGGTATATGTTGGTCCGAGCCCCGCCGCTCCGGTTCGCCGCATACTCGTACGCCGCGTCCGCCGTGCCGTTAGACCTCTCGCCGTTATTCCACAGAGCCATGGTGCTCTCCAGGTCGGGGCACTTGGGCTGTTGCTGTTGTCCATGTTTGACAAATGTGGACTTGCCGTGGTAGTCAAAGATATAAGGAACTAGCAGTAGTAACGCCGAGTAGCCGAGGATCAAAATCAAGTATTTCTTCTGCAGCCTCCTCTTCATTTCCCCGAGCGGTCTTGTTTGCTTCTCGGGAGGTTTTCCACGGCGCCTCTATGGTGTGAACTCCAGCACCAAACTTCTGCGTGTGCGTGAGAGAAAATCCAGAGAGAGACGAGAGGGTGGGAGGGTGAGGGCGGGGCAGGGGTGGTTGGGTGGGTGGGTGGGGGCGGCGGGGGACGGGGAGTGTGTGTGAACGCGATGGCGCCGAGAGGGAGGGGAAATGGCCCTAACCACGCCTGCTCTCATTTCATTGGTCCACAGATGCGCGCACTGCATCATGGGGGAAGTAACGTAGCTGAACTAGATTCCGTTTACGATTGAAACTATGACATTCGTAATTATAATGATGTATCATTTTAAATAAATTCTGCACTACGCTAGAATATTTTTTTAATGTTGAGCAAAGAAACGTGTTTGCCATTGCCGTTGGCGTCCTCTTGGTGTGGTGCATGCGCACTGAGTCACAGGAAGTTTACATCCCAGGCGCATTGCGCGGTTGTTATGTATGTCAGAAGGAGACGCTGGACGCAGTACAATTAATTAAGCTCTGGTGTATTCAGTGAGCTCAAACGTTTTATATTGCGTGATATCATGCCGTTTACGCCCACCAGCTAGCGACAGAATCATTTTAACGAGTCAGGTGTCGGGTTTGGCGTTGCGGTCCCCAGCAGCATCCTTACACCATGGCTCACTGGACCAAGTTCGAGAAGGAGAGCGAGAGAGAAACCAAGACCCTGATCAGATGGGCCAGCGGGATCGAGGACGAGGACGATGAGAACTTCCAATTGGCCTTGAAGTTCGCATGGTCCAATTTCAAGTGAGTCGCCAACACGATGTGGATTGTAGTCCTTCAGTAGTGATGATCCACGTTGATGACGTCGCTAACTCACCTGTCTTGTCGTATGTCAGGTTCCACAGTTACCTGGACGTCGACAGTCACAAAGTCACCCGCAGCATCAATGGGTAAGGGGGTTGTTCTATTGCATTGAGCGATAGGTAGGGGGTAAGAAGTCATCTACCAACAGCACTGTCCATCTCAATGATGACTACTAAGTATGTTTATCTACCAACTGCACTGTCCATCTCAATGATGACTACTATGTATGTTCATCTACCAATTGCACTGTCCATCTCAATGATGAGTACTATGTATGTATATAGGTTCTCATTTTTTCACCTGATCTGATTTTAAGAGCTCGCATATTATTTAATCTTGCTTAGGTGAATCTATTTATTGTTTATAGTCTATAGTTTTTTATCGCACTCCTCTATCCCCTTGTACTGCTGGTCAATGTGAATTTCTCCTAAGGGGGATTAATAAAGGAATATCTTGTCTTATCTTATCTTATCTTAAGAGTATAAGTATATATAATAAGAGTGGCAAGGGTGTTGAATCTGAAAGGTTCTGGGTTCAATCCCCAATGTCCACCGTCTACTTGTACTGTAAACAGCTGTACCGACAGATGTTTAATCACTACTGACTCATTGACGACATCCAAAGTCACCAAGTCTCTTTAGGTGAAGTCTTCTGCTAAATAGTAGGAGGCCTAAAAGTATTTGTTTTTCTTGTTGTTTTTTTAGGATACACGAGAAGCTGATGATCCATTCGGATTTAAAAAAAGCTGCATCATGGAGTCGACTCACCGAGGAGTTCCTGAACTCTCCTCTAATGAACACTGAAGGAACCAAGGTAGCGTCACACGTTGTCAGCAGTGATACTTACTGGTTTACCGGTCAGTTCACCACTGGCAAAAGCAATTCCCAAATACATACAATACACATGTATATCATTATGCCATATTAATTATTTGCAATACATTGTTATTCAAAATGTTATATATTATTAGAGATGTAGATAGTACTACCACAACATAGCCGAGAAAACAACATTGTAGAAAAGTGGTGATGATATTTGACCTGTCTGACTCCTGTATGCGTGACGTTGGCGTGTTGCTTCACGTTGACGTGTTTACACTGTCTGCCTTGCAGACCGATGCTCATTACAGCATCCTGTCTCTATTGCTGCTGCTGGCGGGGGCGCCCTCAAACACAGAGTATGTAGAGAGACCCCGGCTCAAAGAAGCAGGTATTGCCACTACTTGTGACATCATCAAATTGTTGTGACATTATGAAGTTTGGTGCTGGTGAAACAATGATATTATATTTTGTGGCAAAATATAATATTTTTTGTCCAAATCCCCTTCCTACATCCTTGCGCTAGATGCCCTAACGGCCTAACCCCTGCCTGCACATTAAAGTTGCAGAGTGTTACATTTTTACCAGCTCCTAACTTAAAATAGCCTGTAGTCAATGCAGTGATTTCAATAATGTCAACACAATTATACTCAAATTAATTTACATTTCATTTAGGGCATTTAGCAGACGCTTTTATCCAAAGCGACTTACAAAGAGTACATTTGTCATAAGAAGGTGAAACATTTCATTGCTGCCAATACAGTAAAAAAGTCACCAGAAAAAGTTTCAAGCATTTCAATTGCTAGGTTAACCAGACAGACAGACAGACAGACAGACAGACAGAAATACTTTAATGATCCCTGAGGGAAATTGCATTCGTTACAATACTCCAGGGAAAAAAGAGACAGACACTATACGTATTGTAGAGTGTTAGAATATACAAATATATAAACCTATGTAAACAATATACAAAAAATATATATAAAAAATAAAAATATACATAAATGTACAAACATCTAGGCATACAACATAGAGGTAATAATTATAATAATATAGCCGAGCTACGCTAGTTAGCGTCACAGTAGATGTTGACCAGCCCTAAAGCTTACTGGTCTGTGCTGTGCGTGTGTGTGTTGTGCAGAAGTGAAGGACACGTTTGACTGGGCCAAGTACCTGATGGAGGGTGAAGACCTGGATGCCGGGCCGTACCCCGACACCCCGGTCAGTTTTCCTCTCTGTCACCCCTCCACTGGCCTCCGGAGGCGGTGGTTCACACAGGCCTTTTGTCTGAGTTTGGAGCGAGCTGTGTTTCTGTAATTAGTAATGATTCATCATGCACAAGGAATTAAAGCAACATCATATGAATTACAACTAGATATTTAGGCAAGTGCATGTATGTTGTTGTAATAAGTAATGATTCATTAACTGCTAAAGTAATTGCAACAGAACTCTTACAACTAGTTACTACTAGACAATAATCATGCCTAAGCCCATAATATTGTAGTAGAAATATTTAATGAAATAAGCATGTTCTACACTCTCCTACACTCAACATTGCGTTCTGGTATTAAATTACATTTAAATACAATTCTATTTTATTGTACTATATGTATTATACTGTATTATATATTGTATTGTATTCTACTCCATTCTAATCGACTATATTCTTATGCTACTCTATTGTACTGTACTCTATTTTCTTCTGCTCTACTGTAACCTGCTTTTTAAAATGTATCCTGTCCTAGGAGTGGTCAGAGGAGGAGAGTGATGGAGAGGACCTCCAGCAGCCAATCAGCAGAGAGGATTCTGGTATCCAGGTAGACCGCACGCCCCAGGAGGACCAGGAGAACACTGACCAGGCACTCCCCGTTACATGGACAGGTGTGTGTGTGTGTGTGTGTGTGTGTGTGTGTGTGTGTGTGTGTGTGTGTGTGTGTGTGTGTGTGTGTGTGTGTGTGTGTGTGTTGTGTGTGTGTGTGTGTGTGTGTGTGTGTGTGTGTGTGTGTGTTGCGCCAGTGAGTGACCTGAATATTTAAGATAGGTGGACAGATGGTCAGATTTTGCTGCAGTAGATATATTCCGTTTAAACCATCCCATTCCACCACGTTGAACTGAATACATGTTCATCCAAATTCATCCTGAACCATGTGTTACCCAATTTCCCTTCTGGGATTAATCTTAAGTCTCTCTGTGTCAATGTCTTGTGTGTCTTCCTGTATCCCAGTGGGAGAGCCGGATGCCCGGGCCTGGCTGGAGCAGCAGGTTGTCACCCCGTATTGGGTCTCTCACTCTTCCCGGTTGCCCCATAGCCTCCACCTGCACTCCAACCTCCTCAACGTCTGGTATGCGCCGCCCTCCCTCAGCACCACCGCACCTCCATGCATTTCATGAGTCATCCCAACCATGCTGCACCGGAACATGACCGCTACAGTCGGTGGGTTTACATGTGGCACCTTGGTTGGCTTAGGCAGAGTAATCCGATAATGATCTGTACATTAGGGTGCATGTAAACATGCTGAGTCTCAAAGGGCTTTACAGGCCTGCATAAGACCACATGCCTCTCTCGAAAGAGGCAAGGGGGAATTATCCTAAACCATAGCAAGAACGGAACCCAGAGAAGAACACAGAGGAGGTATCCCTCATTACCACATCATAGCCACATTATACAACAACCCCCCCGAACTCTCTAAACGAAAAGGCAACCCTCCCCCTAAACCCAGGGGGAAGAAACCTTGGGAAGGAACACAGAAGAGGGATCTCTCCTTCCAATGCTGGTTAGGAGTGCAATAGGTTCCAAAGTGGGCAGCCTTGATGTGCATGGTGGCATAAACATGCAAAACAAAGGTCAAGCTGTGAGAGAACAGCACTACAGTCGCTGCATTGAGCACGGCTCCGGTGCAAAGGGAGTCCGGTGTTCTTGGCCCGGTGGTAAAGCTGTGCTGGTTCTGTCCCCAACAGGGACCAGCACCTATACAACACTGACCCGTTGTACCTCCCTGAAGAAAAGGCCTTTGTGACGGAGACGCAGGTGATACGCGAGACGCTATGGTAAGGAGGAAGTTCTTCTACTGAACAAAGGGGAAATAAAACACATCTTCTGTGTGTCCGATACTATCGCTGGTAACTTAAATCTTGCCCAGTTACCAACACCTAAAGATGCAGTCTGTGTAGAATGAACTGGCATCTAGCGAAACAGACTTGGCAGAAATGGAATATAATATTCATAAGTATGTTTTAATTAGGGTATAATCCCATGAAAATAAGAATTGTTGTGTTTTCGTTACGTTAGAATGAGCCCATTATATCTATGTAGGGAGCAGGTTCACTTCGACACACAGTTTTGTATAAAATCACTGTCTTACTTTAAAGCTATAAGCTATAGTTTTGCAAACTAATTATAAATCTATCATATCTCTAACATCTTTATAAATCTATTTAAGGATTTTTTTCTGCGCAATCTACAATGCCCCTAAATCCTATATACTGCACCTTTAACATAAGATGTTATCTAACTGTTTTCTTTATTTTTATTTTGATCCCGGATGGGAAATCCGGTTGTCACATCAGAAAGTACACTTGAAAGTGAAATGAATACAGAATATCTATATACACAATATGTGTAGTATCAAAATTGTAAATGCAAAAAATAAATGAATGTAATGTTACTGACAGTTGAGGTAGAAATTATTGACGGTATATATTTCTATGAGACATAAGCTATTCAATTATTCTATTTAACTTAAGAATAGAATCCTGCGTTCCACCTGCAGTACTGGTGGTACGAAGGTGGAAAGGTGGAACGAGCTCTGTGTGTCGCGTCCTACCGTCTCCTCTGTTCTCCTGGGGTTCAGGCTGCTGTCCGGGGTCAGGAAGCTCTTCATATTCCAGTTCCACGAGGGCAAGGTGTCTGTGAGGAACGACGTGGTGGTGACCCATCTGACCAGCGTGAGTTCCCCCCTCCTCTAGAACCTCCTAGAACCTCCCTGTTCCCAACCTGTGGGAACCTCATTTTGGGGTCGCGGGAGATTGCTGACCTTAAAGCAACGACCTATGACATATAATCGCTATCTGATGATTATGTTTTAAAAGATTTGAAAGGTCTCATATACGTCTGATGTCTCATCAGATATGGATCTGTACGCTGTTGGCTTACATGTCATCAAGGACTTTGGTCATTAATGAATAATCATTAACATGACATATAACCAGGGGTGCACATAACTGGTACGCAGGTACGCATGGGCGACGAAAATCAGGATTGCGTAATGCCACTTCTGTTACTGCACGCCTTTGCGTACTTGACCATCTAACCTTACAGGCGTGTTGCTTGTCAACTACTGTCAGAGATGTCCAAAAAGCAACAGGCAACAGGAAGCAGCTTCTTTGGCGTTTCGCCACCTACAAAGAAACGCCAACTGGAGCCAGAGCCGAAAAAATACTTTTTTCGGGGAAAAATGGCTCCAAGATGTGCAGTGACTTGAAGCTAATGATGAGCGCACTGAAATGTGGTGCGAGATTTGCTGCTCACATCCACAGCTAGCAGACGAAAAAGGTGTGTTTTATAAAGGCTCCAAGAATTTCAATCATCCTTTATTTGTCAGACATGAAAAGAGCAAGGAGCACACGACACAACTGTGGCGCAAGCCATTGCTGATAAACAAGCTAGCCGAGAAGAAATGGCCAGTTGCCCACCTCGCAAATGGCGAGACAAGCTGAATGAAGAACAGCGGCAAGCTCTGTTTAATATTTTCCTGCTGGCCTTCCATAAAGCTAAACACACACGTCCCATGTCTTCCTATTCTGAGGATATTCCTTTCCTGAAGCGGCTAGGAGTAAATGTCGGAGGTGCAGATCATTCCTGTGAAGGGGGCACACAAATCATGCAGAGCATCGCTCACACCGTCAGCGGGGATTTACACGAGCAAAGTTGCAGTCTGCTGAATTTTGGGCGCTGCTTTTTGATGGATCTGAGGACATCACAAAAACTGAGCAGGGAATCGTTTGCATTGTGTCTCTGTCCAGCAACGGAGAGTTGACCTCAGACTTTGTTGGACTGATTGAACTGAGCGCTGACCGAACCACGGAAGCCATAACAGACGGACTTGTGAGACGTCTCCAGGACACAGGCTTGGATGACTGGACAACAAAGTTAGTCGCTGTGTGCACAGACGGGGCTGCGGTCAACGTCGGTGTGTACAACGACGTTGTGCCAAAACTCCAACAACTGGCTGCGGTTGAAGACTCTCTTGTGCACATTCTGTGCACCGCACACACACACACTGGAGAATTGCGCAAAGTCAGCTGATCGCAACGTTCCTGACTGTGAGACATTTAATTGCTCTGTGGTCAGGCTGCTGGAGTTTTATTTACAAAAAGGTGGAGCGAAAAAAACTGCTGCACTGAAGAAGCTGTGTGAAGAAAATGGGATCTCCTTTGTGAAGCTGGGTAAGTTTCATAATGTCAGGTGGTCTGCATGGAGGCATGAAAGACTGTTAAACATATCAAGACTAGTGCCAGCCATTAAAAAAGTGACTTGCAGCATATCTGCACAGAGCGTTTTCATCAAACATGCTTGACATTGGCAACATTTTGAAGACATCTATTAGGTTTCAGAAGGAAAATCTGACCATTGGAGAACGTAAAGATGAACTCATGGTGGTCATTGGACTGTTCAGGCTTCTGCTTGATGGTGAAGGCCACAGGGCACACACTGTCTAACGCTGATGCTGACAGAGACAAGACAAACTTACTCAGGGGGTTAATTGAAGAGTTTGAACTTAGATATGACTCCCTCAAGTCACGTGATCATTTCTTGGTATTTGATCCTCCAACAAGGCCTCAGGAAATGCAAGACCTCCACAGTTTTGGAAACACAACATTTAGCAGAATTCTCAAGAAATATGAGGCCACTTTGCAACTTGACAAAGACACCACTGTGACAGAATGGATGTGCTTAAAGGCAGACAGGAAAGCGCCTGGGAGCCTCTTCTGTGTATGACTTGGTCCAAATAGTAAATACAAATAACCCAGATGCTTACTCCAACATCAACAAGGTGGTACAGCTGTCTCCTACGCTGTCCTTAAGCAGTGCAGCTTGTGAGAGGGGATTCTCACATCTCAACATAATAAAAACCAAGTACAGATCTCGTCTGTCACGTGCTCGTCTCTCAGCCCTGATGCACATTCACCTGTCAAAGCAGACCACAGAGACATTTGTCCCAAAGCAAGCTGTTGAGCTGGGGATGGAGACAGCTGATCGGAGGCTCAACCAAGGACAGGGAGGCGCATCTGCAACATCTTCATCATCTACCATGCAGGAAGCTGAAGCAGGGGACAGTGGGGGCGATACTGAGGAGGACAGTGAGGAATACTGCACTTAGACCACGCTACATATGACTTAGACCACGCACACACATTGGTGAGTACCAAACACCATCTCCTGGTACTCACCTGGGTCACTCCCTGAAAAAGTTATGTGCACCCCTGCATATGCAACTGACTTTTCCAGTTTTGGGTCAGAGGTCGAATAAAGACCTCTGACTAAGATCTCCAATAATATGCATCAACGTTGTTCTCCGTAACCTGAGGTGTCCTGACCCCAGAGCCGCCAGACTGACCCTCGGTTAGGGTTGAGCACCGAAACTCGGTTCCAGTAGGGCACCGGTTCCGACATAAACGGTTGTAACGAGACCGAATAAGAACGCAAATTTCGGTGCGTTATTTCGGTTCCTGACTTTTTTTAACACCCCATGGGGCTGCGGGCGGCGTCAACCTGCGTGACGTCAGTGCCGCTACGCTGCACACTTGTTGATCAGATCATCAGAACTGATAGCAGTGAGAGGATCATTGAAGATGCCGAAGGCAAAAAGTTCAAAGGTTTGGCTACATTTCACATCCAATGATTCCGACACTGCAACATGCAACAGGTGCAATAAAGCGATATCGTGCAAAGGAGGTAACACCTCAAATTTAAGTAAACACCGACTAACGACGTCACATCAAATAAAACAATATTGTATCAAATATAAGTACTGAAATGAACAGTGCAACACCTTAAATATTAATAAAACATACATAATATAAAACACACACATAGAGGGATGTTTACTCACTGTGTTTATAAGCACTTGAATCCGCAGCAGCAGCCGGACTCCCAGCCTGGGAGTCCGGCTGCTGCTGCTGAAGTGCTTGCTGCATCCCGCAAGTTATTGAACACGGTGCATTGCTCGGCTTTTAAATAAACACCCTGAGTAAACATCCCTCGCTGTGTGTGTTTTATATTATGTATGTTTTGTTAATATTTAAGGTGTTGCACTGTTCATTTCAGTACTTATATTTGATACAATATTGTTTTATGTGATGTGAATGTGAATTCTTATTTGATATTATTTTAAATTATATTGCTTTATTTTATATTGTGTGTAATTTGGCCCTGGAAATAAAAGGGTAGGCTATTGTTTTTTGACAAAGTGTGTGCGGTTTCGTTTTTTTAAGCACCGGTTCGAGAACCGTTTTAGCACCGGAACCGTTTAAAAAGTACCGAGTAGGCACCGGTATCGAATAAAACCCAAACGATACCCAACCCTACCCTCGGTCCTCTGCCCCCCTGCAGACCTGCCTCCGCTCGGTGCTGGAGCACGTCGCGGTGTACGGCCAGGCGGTCTACAGACTGCAGCGGTTCATCGACGAGGTCACGGGTCACTCCTCGGAGCCCGTGGCGCCGCCGGGCTCCTCGTCCGGCTCGCATTGCTCCTCCTCCTCCCACTCCTCGTACCGGGAGCCCCCGTTCCGGACCTACCAGGCCTTCGTGTGGGCCCTCTACAAGTACTTCTCCAGCTTCCGGGAGGAGCTCACCGCCATCGAGAGGGATCTCATCGGCAAGGGTGGGTGAGCGTTCTCGGTCTTCTAATACACTTATTTCAGTTAAAGGCGCCTTTCGAAGCACTCACGGACACCTTACAGACAAGTTAAAAAAACAAGTAATAAGTAGCAGTGGCATACTCTCAATGTGTGACAGAGTATGCCACTCGGAATGAGTGTGTTTTTTTACATCTGAAGTCTGCCAGCAGACGAGGAGTTCAAGTCAGGGTAAAAGGGGGCATTTCACGTTTGTTTGCTGAATGTTTTTTTTGACCAATCACGTTGCTTGTGGCGGGGATCTGGAGGCACGTGATTGGCGAACACAAACTCAGCCAGCAGCAGTTTACTGTAAAAAAAAAAAGTGTCAAAACACTTTTCATTAAAGTATGAAAAGAAAAACGTTGTGCTGACAAGTTAACTTAAGTTGTCGGCTGGGTGTTTGATTGCAGCTTGCAGTGGGTATAATTTGCATAGATTTGCATATTGGCGATGAGGCCAGAATGTTAAACAACTAGGTCCAATTTCACCAAAAAAAAAACGTTATTTAAATACCACCAGCCGTGGTTGGTTAAAAAACAAAATATATGTATATTCTTGTTAAAGTACATATGTGTACATTGTGTGTGTGTGTGTGCGCCTCTGCCCCACCCAGACGAGACCGTGACGCTGTCGGGCGTGCTGGTCAGGCTCCGCCCCCACCTGGCGCAGATCCGCGTGCTCCACAAGGTGTTCTGCACGGGCGTGGCGGAGGTTCCCGTGGAAACCACCAACGTGGTGCGGGCCTCCCACCTCCTGAACACGCTCTACAAGGCCATCATCGAGTACGACAGCGTGGGCGAGGCCTCGGAGCACACGGTGGGACACCACGGGGTCAGGGGTCATGGGGGTCAAGGGGTTCTGAGAATTGTGTCTTCGGATGGTTCGTGCTACAGGTTGATCCTCGACCACGTCCCGAACTGTGAGTGGAGATGTGGCCCATAATCCTACTTTGTGTTGGAAGCCTCTCAGGCCCAGCAGGCCATGAGGTCCATCACACCCCCAACCCTTTAGAAACGGTACTGGTTCACGTAGTTCTGCTACTGCTATGACCTCAGCACAACCTGCAGTCATCCTCGACCAGATTCTCTGCAAGCCCAACCTGCTCCTTAGTGACTGGCTGAATTCACTGCGGTTGCCCCAGGTGGAAGGGGCTGAGTGACTAAACGGTACATTTTTGTGATTTTAATAGCACGTCGTTATTCACCGTTATTAATGAACTCATTGAAAATTGTCCCGCAGAATCTCCTCACTTTGTACTGGCCCCAGTGAACCGGTCCAGGGCCTGTGTCCACCCACTTCACCTCCCCAATATGTTCCTCTCAAGTCAATGTGCTGTGTGATTTGCATACATTTGCATATTGGTGCGTGATCAGGGTAGATTAGGGACTTGTCAAGCAGAAAGAAAAAAAACATGCTTTGAAATCAACCACTCTGATCTGGTTAAAAGCACTGCTCTGAGTAATCACTGTTAGAACTTCCCTGAGATCACTAGTATATATTCACTGGTGTATCACCTCCTATAGGCTGACTAACTGGTTACCATGACTAAAGACCATGTCCCGTGGGCTGTTCCCCTCCCTGTGTCCAGGTGGCGCTGCTGTTCTCTCTATGGACGGAGACGGTGCGGCCCTACCTGGAGATCGTGGACGAGTGGATCGTCCATGGCCAGCTGTTTGACCCCGCCCGCGAGTTCATCATTCAGAGGTCCTGACCCCCCGTCCTACCACCACTGGGGACCCCCGGGGACCCCCAGCTCACCACACCCTGGGGGTCCCCGGGGGGCTGATTTGCATGACGTGTTTGCCGCCATAACGTCGGAATTTGACTTTCCGCAAATAGAGCGTTATCTTATTTGATGACAATGTTTAGCTTGTCTCTGTGGACGGGGCGTGCTCTACTACGTCACCGTTTCTGTCTTGGATTGCAATTATTTTGTGAATGATTGTTGTGTTCGATGAAATTAAGTGTGTGTGCGTGTGCGTGCGTGCGTATTTCCCATGTCAATGGAAATGCATCAGTATTTATGTACAAGTGACATTCGTCGTCTCGGATTTCCTGTCTGGCAGTAACAAAGTGCCATCTTGTCTTCATGTGTCACGACGGCATCCGTATTCCAAACACATATTCCGCCCTGACCCTTGACCCCCGACCCTTGACCCCCAACCCTGCAGGAACAAAGACGTGCCGGTGAACCACCGGGACTTCTGGTACGCCACCTACACGCTGTACAGCATCTCGGAGCCCCTGGAGGGCGAGGAGCGGCTGGGGGACGCGGGCAGCGGCAGCTCGGCCGGCGAGCAGACGTCCGGGGGCCGGCAGCCCACCATGGTGTCCTTCCTCAAGCCCGTCCTCAAGCAGATCATCATGGCGGGGAAGAGCATGCAGCTGCTGAAGAACCTGGACTGCAAGGAGAGCACGCCGGGCGACAGCGCCTCCAGAGGTCAGGGGCGGTACGGCCGCAGGGCCTCGGAGTGGGTTTCTATTCTGTGTTTTAAGAGGCAGTTTGTTTACGTGTGGGTAGCAGGGGGCAATTATTGTTTTACAGGAAGATTAAGGAAAATACTAATGAATTATTTCTATGTTTGTAACTTTATATGACATGAATGTGTAAGGCGCACACTGGGCCCACCCATTCTAAGATTCTTTCGATGAAAGGGTCCACCAATTTTCATATATCATATTCAAGTCATATATCTAAAAAAACTTTTTTCATAGTACAGTATACATGGATCTATTTGTTGTGTATATATATAGTATTGGATGAGCAGGTAACATCCGCAGTACAGGTAACATCCGCAGTACAGGTAACATCCGCAGTACTCTCTTTAAGTGTGACCTCCTCCCTGACAGTGTTGTGAGGAGGCCGGTCATCTAGAAACACGGTGGTGACCAACGACGTTAGCCGCTACGCTAGCCCCCCTAGCGGTAGCCTCACGCCGCGCCCCTGTTTGTGTGTGTCCTCCAGACGCGGAGAGGAAGAGCCTGTACACCCTGTTCCTGGAGTCGGTGCAGTCGCGGCTGCGTCGCCGTGACGACTCGCCGCTGGACGCGGTCACCGAGCAACAGGCCACCAAGCGCAGCCTGATCCGCATGCAGTCCATCGTGGCGCAGCACCTGCAGATCGACGACGTGCACGACCCGCTGCTCGCCATCAACTTCGCCAGGTGAGCCGCCGCCGCCGCCCCGTCGCCATGACGACCGCTCCGCCACGACGACCGCTCCGCCACGACGACCGCTCTGCCACGACGGCCGCTCCGCTGAGCCGTCGCCATGGCTACTGGTGGGGGACTCAAAATGGTTCCGGTCTTCAGTTAGACTAAGTCAGATTAAGTATCCTGTCTTTCTAGCAATTGAAATGCTTGAAACTTGTTCTGGTGACTTTCTCACTGTATTAGCAGCAATGAAATGTTTCACCTTCTTATGACAAATGTACTCTTTGTAAGTCGCTTTGGATCAAAGCGTCTGCGAAATGCCCTGAATGTAAATGTAAATGTCTTTACAAAACCAGGAGAAGGGAAGATTAAACTCAAGGAATTTGTATGGTCTCAAGGAGCTTTGCATGCCATATATTTATGACATCTCCTAAGGAGCCCCAAGGGGAGAGAAAGACCTCTGAGGTGGGACGACCACCACGGGTCCAGACGAGCTCCTGTGTGTTTCCTCCTCTGAGGGTTCTGGACAAGCTGTGTGAAGCTCTGTGACTGACAGAAGAACCTTATTAGATTAGCAGATTATTCTCATGATAATTCAAAATCCCCAATAAGCATGACTTTGTTAGAATATGTGACAAGATCAGCAGCTCATCAGAGAAATGTGAGCCTGGGTGTGGTGGGCGGTGAGACAAAGACATGTTTGGTTGTTTGTTTGAAGAGGAACCGAGGAGCAGAAAGCAAACACCTCAAATGATGACAATGTATCTGTTAAGATTCTGTACTGGAGAGTTCCTCCTACAAACCAGTGGTGCATGGGCATTAATACAGCTTCTTTTTAACCATTCTGGAACTGCAAGGGCTTTATAGTTTACTACTCACCCACTCACTCACTCACTCAGAGAAACATACACACTAACTGAGTCGACAACCACCCAAGTACACAACCAGCTTCGGGCTCAAGGAGCCTCACTTCAGATCCATCCTCCAGACCCCAGACCCCCTGGCGAGCCCACCATGCGCACCAGTTTGCCCCTGTACGGCCCGTACCGACCTGTACCTTCATGTCTCCCGGCCCCAGGCTCTACCTGGAGCAGAGCGACTTCCACGAGCGCTTCTCCGGCGGGGAGTTCATCGTGGACCGCTCCTCCCAGTCGGTGACGTGTCAGAGCTTCGAGCTGACGCTGCGCTCCTGCCTGTACCCCCACATCCAGCAGCGCTACATCCAGTGCTGCGGGAACCTCATGACCACGCTCAAGAAGGACTACAGGTTAGCGTCACGCGCTACGCTCAAGCTAGCTTCCCTCCCAGCCAAGGGAAACGGCAGGTCCATTGAGTGAATCAACAAAAAAAAATATTTCACGTCATCTTTTTGTGCTCGCGTTGCACTCCTTCTGACTATTGATGCTAAGCTAAGTGATGCTAGATTAGGTTTGGCTATGCTAAAGGAAACGGAATGGTCATCTTAATGTGACCTTGGTCTGCATAATGCTAGGCTATGCTACATGACATTCAGCCAGAGACCCCCCTTGATGCCAACCGTTGACCATCGAACCGATGCGCCGCTATAGGCTAGGCTATCCGCACGCCGCTCAGCGCGTTTTGCGTGTCCGCAGGTTGCTGGAGTACCTGCAGGCCATGAGGAACTACTTCCTGCTGGAGGCGGGGGACACCATGTACGACTTCTACACTGCCATCTTTGAGCGCGTGCTGGAGAAGGAGAGCTGGCAGCAGCTGTCCTTCCTCAACGCTCAGCTGCAGGAGGCGGTGGGGCAGCGACACCCGGAGGACAGCAGCAGGTACTGCACCCTGTAATTACACGGGCCGGCGTAGCGCAGTGGGCAGAGCGGCCACTAACCAGAGGGTTGGCGGTTCGATATCCACTTTTGCCCCGCTTTGGACATAAGCGTCTGCTAAATGCCCTTTCTGCTTCTAATGGAGTCACGCGTTGTTTATTCGAGACGTATACAGTCAATGAACACACGGGCAGTAAGTGACTGCAGTTCTGTTTGCCCAGGCTGTCCATATTCCTGGAGACCGGCGAACCAGCCCGTAAGAAACAGCCGGTCCACAACCTGGACGTCCTGACCCTCAGCTACAAGGTTGGTCCCCCCCCCAACGCGGGTTCTGGTCTCCTGTGGTTCTGGTCTCCTGTGGTTCTGGTCTCCTGTGGTTCTCAGGCGCGACTCTGAAGACACGACCCCGCCTTGTTTCTGTGCCCCAAGGTCCCCTGGCCCGTGGACATCGTCATCAGCACCGAGTGCCAGCGGATCTACAACCAGGTGTTCCTGCTGCTGCTGCAGATCAAGTGGGCCAAGTACTGCCTGGACACGGTGCGGTTCAGTGGTGGGTGCTCATCGGCTGGCTCGCCTACACTGGAAGAAAATGGGGGGTGAAAAAAAAAGGTGAAGACTTTCCACCTATTTTCTTAACCTCAATAATTTCCTACCTCCTCTAGATCTGACCTCAGCCACTCAGCGAGCGGAAGGGGGCGTGGCCGGGGAGGGGGCGTCGGCCAGGGACGGCATAAACCAGCAGATCCACCGCATGTGTCTGCTGCGCGTCAAGCTGATGCACTTTGTCAACAGCCTCCACAACTACATCGTGACCCGGGTACGGCCAGCAGGGGGCGGCAGAGCCTCGCGCTGCAGGCCCCGCGTTCGGTTTCACATTCCAATAGGTTATTGGATTCGATTAGAGATCAGAATGAGAAATGTGTCAGTGACACATAAAAACACAACAAACAACCATTGAACAAAAGTGACAGAAGACACAGAAACATATTTGTAAGAGAAACTAGTAAATTGAAGGGAGACATTTGGGCAAGATAATTTGATATTTTTATTAGAAACTTTTTTAAGCCCCGAAGGAAAATCGCTGAAGCAGCCAGGGTACATATAAATACAATAAAAATAAAATAAATAAATTCTAAACATAATTCAATTCTACATCCTAATGACTCACATTAAACTTGTGAACGTGTCCCGGTAGATCCTGCACAGCACCGGTCTGGAGTTCCAGCACCAGGTCCAGGAGGCCAAAGACCTGGACCAGCTGATCAAGATCCACTACAGATACCTGTCCACCATCCACGACCGCTGCCTGCTCAGGGAGAAGGTAGTGCACCCCTTCAGAGGCGGTGGCTGCTGTAGTTATTTCATGGCTACAAATCATTTGTTTTGATATACGGGGCCTCTACGAAAAAGCTTTTTTCTAACAAAAATGCATCGTGGAACAGCTTACAAGTCAGCCATCTCCCATGACCCCGTCTGCTTATGAACGAGCCCAAACGACCCCTGACCCTCAGGCTGGGACCCCAGGTTACTTCTTCATGCAGGAGAGCATGAAATGTCTGCAGAGCAGTTGGCATCCGTCGTGTTTGTGAATGTCGTGGTGTTCCCCCCCAGGTCAGCTTTGTGAAGGAGGCCATCATGAAGGTCCTCAACCTGGTCCTCATCTTCTCCGACCGCTGGCAGGCCGGCTTCGGAGCCTGGAAGTGAGTGAAGCTCATTCAGGAGATCAAATAACAGCCAACTGTGTTCATTTAGATTTCATGACACGCCCTTTTCTAATATCACTGTGAATTTCAGGATCGAGTCCATTGACAAGATGGAGTCTGACTTTAAGAACTGCCACATGTTCCTGGTGACCATCCTGAACAAGGCTGTCTGTCGAGGCTCCTTCCCTCACTGTGAGTACAACATATAAATATATATATATATACACATTTACTATAGTCTAAACAATGTGTAGACTATACAGTGTTTAGACTATATAGACTATATATGCTTATGTTCATTAACCTTTTTATGTAACGTGTCCTAAGCAAGGGAATTCTTTTGAAAGCTATTCATTTTATTATTGATAGACGGTTGGACAATTTGACCTCTGACCTCTGACCCTGTTTTACCAGTGGAGTCCCTGGCCCTGTCCCTGATGGCGGGCTTCGAACAATGCTGATGAAACCACTCATGAAGTCAGCGCCTCGCAACGTCACCGCCGCTGTCTCAGGCGTGATGTCACAGTCGTGATGTCACAGTCGTGATGTCAGCGTCAGTCATGATGTCACCGTTATGATGTCACAGTCGTGTTGTCACAGTCGTGATGTCACAGTTGTGAAGCTGCATCCGTGATGTCACCCCCATGAGTGCATTGCGATGTCACCATCATGACAGAGCCTAAGCCCCTCCCCCCACCTCGCTGTACAGAAGGACTGGAAGAAGGCACAGGGATGGCGACTGTTGTATGAAACACATGTTATATGAACATGTCATGCTTGGTTGTGATGGTGTAACCCCTTGGAACGCAGCCAAGCATTCAAAACAGTTTCATGTTATATGGGACTGGCTTTTCCATTACATTGCATTGCTGACATATGATATTAAATTATTTTTCCACTAAATTATGATGTTGGTATTTTTTGCTTTTATTTAAACTATTTAAGATGATTTTATTTTTTTGTGGGTGAGCACAAAAGAGTTGTAGACATCTGTCTTTTCTGCAGCCTTTCCAGCATAAATTGATGTTTGTTATATCTATTAACATTATAATATAGTAGTAATAATGCTTTTGGTGTGTTTTTACAATAAGAACCTTAAGTGATTTTGTCAACAGATACTGAGTGTTTTTAGATGTGTGTATTTTCTTAGTGAATTAATTTTACGTTCCCACTCGACTTCTCAACAAAGTTTAAAGATCATGACTGAAAGATGTTTGTAGTCCAGAGCATGTGTGTATGGGGTAGTAAGACACAAGAAACACCAAACGCTATGCAGCAAGTGTGTAATAACATTCTACACACACACCAACACACACGCACACACACACACACACCTCAGATTCGAAGCAGAGTCTTTTGGTTGAGTAGTAGGTATGTGATATCTTAATGTTTGAAGAAAGACACCGATTTTAGAGCCAGCATATATATATATATATACATACATATGACTTCATATCATAATGTCATATGGGCCTGTATTATCCACTAAGCATTAACATAATAATAAATATTCCCCATTCTGAACTCATTTTGAGTGTAAATAGTTTCCAGGGGTGTGTTTGTATCAAGGAGAAAGGCTATTATATCATATGATCTGTGGAGATCTTTGATGTCACATCATCCAGCGGGTCCCTAGCGGTCGTCATCCGCACCGCAAGCCCGACTTGAGTTTCCTGTCGAGTTTTCCTGTTCAGGACAGGAACTCCTGATCGGCTGTCCGCCCATGATCACAGCGACCAGACGGCAGATCACGGAAAAAAAGCTTGGATAGTTTTGCCTTCCCAAGCTTTTCTAAACCAACTGCTAGAGGATTCCACACCCCGACCGGCGGCAGCGGCCATTAATGGCGATTTAGATTCATAAAAGACAACTTCTGTGGAAAAATACACGTCGGGTGAGTGCTTTAGAAGTTGGTGTTTCCAAACTCTGCCCCAACTTGCCTGCGAAAAAGTTTTGCGGTGTTGTCATTCTAACGCCTCTGCGGGTCCATCGGCTGTTTTAGAGTACTTTTATTTGCAATATTTGTGTGTGTGCTTCCCAGAGATTTCAGTGTGTTGGTTTGGAGGGTGTTTCGCAGGGACACAGGCCCGAGTGGTGACGAATCTCGGTGTGTGAGCACAGATAACCACAACTGAAGGAGGAGGAGGGCAGGAATTCGTCAATGTCCGCCACCCAAAACGCTGCCTGTGTGTCATTAGTTGTAACACATTCACATTTTAGGTCCGCTGCGATCGCTTTGTTGGTCAGCTGCAGTGTAATCCAGGAGGGAGCGACGCTTTTCATGGCCCGTGTTGAATGGATCCCCTCCCTTCACGGAACTTAAGGAAATAATAAGGCGTTTAGATCTTCGGCCGATCGTTGAATCTGTTCGCCGTATGTATCGGAGCGAGTCACAACGCAACTATGTTAACATTTCGAGTTTGAGAACGTATGGCATTGTATTGTATCAGATCTATGCAGCTACCAGGGCTCAGAACAGAGCTGTAACAGAGCAGACTGTTGTGGCGAATAGTTGGGAATATTCTAGTGTAGTTTTTCCACGTGGATGTGAATGCATCTTGATACAGCTCTAGTTGTCCTGGTGTGATCAAACGACAGGGATCGTGGAATTTCCAGTATAGTATATTTGAAATGAAAAACGATTTGTATGGTCTTTCTTTAAGGATAGCTGCTGGTGTAGACTTACATAACGTGCCTAAAATGTAATGCATGTATGCAAACTAATTAATTGTGGGGTTTTCCAACAGAAAATAAATACATTGAATTATTATTATTATTATTATTATTATTATTATTATTATTATTATTATTATTATACCATTATTATTTCATGTAAGGTTATTAGTCTCAGCCTGACAACATGATTTGCCATAAGAAGCAGGAAGCAGCTTGTGTATATCCTATTGAAAACATGTAAACATTATTGAGATAAATCCTCACACCCCTTGTCATTATATCTGGGTCAACTCACGCACTGAATGTTATTCTGTAAAACTAGTCCAGCAGCTACTTCATAAAGTATTACAGCATCCTCCTCAACAGACCTCCCACACAAGATGAATATAGAACGTCGTGCTTTCTGTCTCACACACACACACACACACTGAGAGTCATTTGTCTTACTGGTGGTCATTTAGCTGCCACTTTTATCATACGTTAGAGAGACCGGTCATCAAGCAGCAGTAGGGGGTAGACAGTATAGAGGCAGGTCATTGTGGAGCAGGTAGGGGTTAGGCAGTGAATTCAGATGCAGGTCATTCAGGAGTAGGTAGAGGTTTGACATTTATCGTACGCACAAACACTCTAATCACAGGCTGTAACTTAAACCTTATTTTCTTTTCCGTTGGATGTAAACAAACACAAAGTTGCGCTGTTGTTTTAATTTTCTGGTCAAATCACCAAGGATACCAAAGCATTGTTTATGACACTTGAAGCCAGGGTGCTGCTCGTGTTAGTGGGGCATTAAGTCTGTTTAGTGAAGGCCTCAGAGACATCAAGTCAGAAGTGACTATCGCTGATGGGATTAAAGAGTTGTCCCAGTCGGGTGAGGATGGGTGTGTGTGTCCGACCTCGCTGTGTCTGCTCTGTGCAGACTGGACATGCTACCTGGCACAGGTAGTCAGTAGGTTTCCTTCTTGGGTCTGGTAAGCTCCTTACGGTTTAAGAACGGAACAAGACACACACACACACACACACACACACACACACACACACACACACACACACACACACACACACACAATTTACATGAAGCCTGCCTCTCCAGCACCATAATAGACAAAACTGCCGTCATTTGTTCCTCTGACTTAATTAATCCTCCTACTCATTCTGTCCATGTGACATGTGACTGTCTGATCTTTTTTCCCCCTCTGCTCATAAGTGTGTCACTGTGAGAATTCTTTGCTCCAATCAGAAGGGTCCCTTGTTTAATTGTTAGTGTTCAGAACTGATCGGGTTGTGTGTCAGCGTCTGTCTGCTCGAGGAGTACAGCTGTAGAGCCCTGAAGAGGAACTCTTTTAGGGCCTCCCTTTTTTAGTTTGGCCATTTACATAATCAGCATTTTAAAAAGCTGAAGTGTGCTCGCATTTCTTTGGCCTCAAGTTCCTTATATCTAACCTTCAGCTTGTTGAAAGGTTAGACGACTGGATCAACTCCTTATCTTGAAACATCCTGTTTCACTTTGAGTCCAAGCTGGCATTGTGCGTGAAATGTCTCCACAACTTTGTTCACTTTGTTCAACAGGTCACTGTTCTCTGGGTTTTCTTTGCCCACCTCCTGTTCTTGTTGCCCATGACACCGATGTGATGTTTCGACTTGACTCCATTTATAAACCACTTCCTATTGTTTCTCCAGTCGCTCTTGGTTCCTCGTTTGTGTTTTATATTTAGCCGGCTTGTGACGGCAAGGAAGCTGATGGTCCGATTAAACGTACCAAGTTCAGCTGTCAATGTAATGGGAATTTACTGGGAATGTACTGGGAATTTACTGGGAATGAGACAGCTGTGGAAAAAGGAGCACATATTCCAAACTGGCCGTGGTTCTGAGATGAGTGTCTTTACTTTATTTCTCCTGGAAGTAAATGTATTTGCAACACATGCATACAATACACTATGGTAATAGTAATAATAGTTTGTATTCGGAATAATGCACACAGAAATGAGAAATATAAAAAAGCAATTCCGGTGACCCGCCGTTAACGTAACTCTAGCCCCTAAATTGAGAGTTGAGTGTGAGTAATAGGGGCTTTTACAGATTTTCTAACCACACATTACCATAACCACACCACACCAAACCCTTACCTGCCGCTAGAGACTAAACCCAGAACAGACGTTAACGCATCAACCTTCTCGCTTGTCGTGGTGTTATTGTGGTTCGGATTATTGGTTCATTCTTTTTTCCACTGTAAATACTTGCGTACATGCTGCCGCACACACACACACACACACACACACACACACACACACACACACTAGGCCTTGTCGTTCTGCTTTCACTCGGAGGACGGAGACATTTTTATTTGTAACCTACTACTTTTTATGTTTCTAGTGCTGTGGTTCACTTTAGTCTTCCTCTTTCTCACGACGTGCACATGTTCTGCGACAGCAAGAACCGTACCACAGAGCCGTGGATCATTTATACGCAAATATTATTCCTCCTGAAGTCAGGATCCCCCGCCCCAATGAACAAGTAGTGGTGCTGGAGAGATGAACACAGATTGTATTTGACTATTTATTTGGTAATATCCTGTTGGTGCTTTTAGTAAAAAAAAAAAAAAGGAACCGCAGCTGGGGGTTCATCTTCTTGCTGTAAGCTGCTGAACTGAATCTGAATCTGAATCTGTTTCCTGGAGAACGAACCAATCAGAGTGCACTACACACAGTGTTGACTGCCGGTTGGTATTATTAGCCCACAGATGGAGACGCCCGTTGAAACTGTATAAAAGTGTACACGAGTGAGATACACTTCTGTTGTGCAAACGCCCTTCGACTGCAGCCTCAAACCTCCTGTTTGTCTCCTCCTCCTCCTCCTTCTCCTCCTCCTCCTCCTCCTCTCCAGAATGGCCTCCACGGTGACCCTGGAGGATGCCCTCTCCAACGTGGACCTCCTGGAGGAGCTTCCTCTCCCCGACCAGCAGCCCTGCATCGAACCCCTGCCCTCCTCGCTCATATACCAGGTCAGACCCTCTCCCCCTCCCTCCCCCCTCCTCCCCCTCCCTCCCCCCTCCTCGCTCATATACCAGGTCAGACCCTCTCCCCCTCCTCCCCCTCCCTCCCCCCTCCTCGCTCATATACCAGGTCAGACCCTCTCCCCCTCCCTCCCCCCTCCTCCCCCATATACCAGGTCAGACCCTCTCTTCCTCCCTCCCCCCTCCTCCCCCATATACCAGGTCAGACCCTCCCTCCCCCCTCCTCCCCCCTCCTCGCTCATATACCAGGTCAGACCCTCCCTCCCCCCTCCTCGCTCATATACCAGGTCAGACCCTCTCCCCCTCCCTCCCCCCTCCTCCCCCATATACCAGGTCAGACCCTCTCTTCCTCCCTCCCCCCTCCTCCCCCATATACCAGGTCAGACCCTCCCTCCCCCCTCCTCCCCCCTCCTCGCTCATATACCAGGTCAGACCCTCCCTCCCCCCTCCTCGCTCATATACCAGGTCAGACCCTCTCCCCCTCCCTCCCCCCTCCTCCCCCATATACCAGGTCAGACCCTCTCTCCCTCCCCCCTCCTCCCCCATATACCAGGTCAGACCCTCTCTCCCTCCCCCCTCCTCCCCCATATACCAGGGCAGACCCTCTCCTCCCCCCTTCGTCCTCATTAGGTGTGTTAAATGAGTACTTTTTGTGTCCCTGTCTCTCTCCAGCCAAACTTCAACACCAACTTTGAGGACAGGAATGCGTTTGTCACGGGCATTGCTCGCTACATTGAGCAGGCCACCGTTCACTCCAGCATGGTGAGCCACCAACATACTCTTCATCTCCTCAAGGTCGACCCCCCTGTATCGCTCTTCATCTGCTGAAGAGCTTTATCACTCTTCTCCACATGTCCACCACCTAGTGGCAAAGATACTAGATGAATGGATGGCTACTTGGGTACTCTGTTCATCCAAAAACTATGCGTAACTTGAAACAATTCGCATACAATCTGAAAGTGGATGAACAGTATTATATGTACAATAATAATTATCTTCAAGGCAGCTTATTCAATTGTTGTTCTCAGTAAAAAAAACGAAAGAGAAAAGGCTGCGTTTAAAACTTGTAGCATTCACTTATGCCAGACCCTTTGACCCCTGAGGTTTCATTAACTTCAGCGCTGTAGCGATGGGCTGGACCACGCGGAGGAGGACGTCTGTGTGGTGTGTGCAGCGTTAGCTCCAGGCCTAGCCGCCGACGTCAGCCCAGTGGCCGGCGACCAAACGGCTGCTTAGCGGCCCGTCTGCCGGCCTCAAGTGCCCCCAGTCTAATTAGCACGTGGCTAATTGCTGTTTTATGGCGTGAGCGCGGCGCTAACGGACTCTTAGTGTTCCGTGGACCGTGCCAAACTGCCAACACGCCGCCGCCATCTTGGATCCAACCGCTGTGTTTGTGTCTTTCTGTGCGTTAGGTTGAAAAATATTAAATGTAAGTCAGTGTTTTGTTCTCATTACTGGTTGCTAGACTTTATTTTCGGTTTACTTTATGAAATTTTAATCCATATTGTCTAGCTAGTTAATTTACTTAATTTATAATATTACACAGTCTAGCAGCTAGCTCGTGGCAGCTAATATAACTCTTCACATTTAACATGGACAGAGCCACAAACTGTCAAAGTAGCTTTCTTGTCAATTCCTTCACATTTCAAGACATACAAAGGAATTGAGAGGACGTTTCTCACTCTCCCACGGTGAAACAGATAAAGTGCACAGGCACAACAGGAAGGACAAGACATTCCTAGTACTAAAAAGTAAACATACAATTCCAAAGGATAAGTTAAAAAATATAAAAATAAATATGCAATGTCAGAATCTACTATTGTCTGAGGTAGGAGTAGCAGCATAAGTACCTGTAAAAATTTGTGCAAAAAGAACAGAACAGTAAGGCCAGTAAATGGCAGCCAATTTCAGTCTCAGTCTGTGTGGTGATATGGTAATGGTGATAATAGTAAAAGTGCAATAGTGCAAAGACAGATTATCCAGAGTCCGGGGGGTTCAGCTCCTTGACAGCCTGGAGGATGTGGCTGGGGGGAGGTGAGGGGGAGAGATATTAACTTCCTGACAGCTTCTTGTATGTATGAAGCTCTTGGTGATTCAGACTGTAGGCTCAGACTAGTATAAAGGTAATATAAATATTACCTTTTGAGCTCTTATCTGTTGTTTCATTCATAAAGCCTAGGATCTACTACATGATGATGATGTTGATCTCCTCATTGTTATCGGTTTAAGTTGGAGGATATTCCAGCGGTTTGGGTGTTCGACTCCCAGACGAAAGATTCTGGGTTCAAACCCCAAACGTCACCAGGATACCTGCAGGCATCCTGGAGCAAGATGACCCCCTAGCCCCTAGCTGCTCCTTAATGTTGTGCGTCACTGGAAGGCACTCAGGATGAAGGCACCTGCTGAGTGACTACGGTACCTGGTAATTAAACATAGCTGTGTTCTGATGTGTTTTAACCAGAATGAGATGCTGGAGGAGGGCCAGGAGTACGCCGTCATGCTGTACACCTGGAGGAGCTGCTCCCGGGCCATCCCGCAGGTACCATGCGACCCCGTGATGTCACCTGGGGTTAACACCCACACCATGTGACCCTGTGATGTCACCTGAGGTTTACACCCACACCATGTGACCCCGTGATGTCACCTGGGGTTAACACCCACACCATGTGACCCCGTGATGTCACCTGGGGTTTACACCCACACCATGTGACCCTGTGATGTCACCTGAGGTTTACACCCACACCATGTGACCCCGTGATGTCACCTGGGGTTAACACCCACACCATGTGACCCCGTGATGTCACCTGGGGTTAACACCCACACCATGTGACCCCTGTGATGTCACCTGGGGTTTACACCCACACCATGTGACCCTGTGATGTCACCTGGGGTTAACACCCACAACCATGTGACCCCCGTGATGTCACCTGGGGTTTACACCCACACCATGTGACCCTGTGATGTCACCTGGGGTTAACACCCACACCATGTGACCCCTGTGATGTCACCTGGGGTTTACACCCACACCATGTGACCCTGTGATGTCACCTGGGGTTAACACCCACAACCATGTGACCCCCGTGATGTCACCTGGGGTTTACACCCACACCATGTGACCCCGTGATGTCACCTGGGGTTTACACCCACACCATGTGACCCTGTGATGTCACCTGGGGTTTACACCCACACCATGTGACCCCGTGATGTCACCTGGGGTTAACACCCACACCATGTGACCCCGTGATGTCACCTGGGGTTTACACCCACACCATGTGACCCTGTGATGTCACCTGGGGTTTACACCCACACCATGTGACCCCGTGATGTCACCTGGGGTTTACACCCACACCATGTGACCCCGTGATGTCACCTGGGGTTTACACCCAAGACCCGTGTCGTTTGTTACAAGTTTACATGCCTCTTTCACTGACGTTACACTCGGTTTGTTCACACAGTGCAATGTGTGAGCTCTCTGTGCATCATCTTTAGTACTCTATCCTAGCAGGAGCCTGACCCTTAAAGTGATGGTTCGGAGTGAAATTCACCCTGAGGTAATTTACACCAATAGTCATGCTAAATACCCATTTTTAGCGACGGTCAATATTTATCAAGTTTAGGGTTATCAGCCGAAAGACTTCGTACTGGAGTGATGGTACAGTTAGTACATGTCATCAATGACTCTACTAATAATGCATGGATTGTTACCCAACTTCTGTAGTAGTCCATATATGGTCTGTACTCACAAAACGAGGCATTTTAAAGTTTGTAAATACACCAGGAGTTTATTTAAAAGAGCACTTTTCGGATAGCTTCAACTCTCTGTTGCTAAGGCTACCGCTGCGTCAACGTCACTTCCTTGTTTTGGGATACGTTCGTAAAAGTCCTCTTCAAAACTCACAAGTGTAAGGAAAAAGTTAGTGAAATCAACACTCCATCGAAATGTTTTGACAACTGGAATAATCGAATACTTTAAATTAGATGGAGTGTTGAATTCACTAACTTTTTCCTTACACTTGTGAGTTTTGAAGAGGACTTTTACGAACTTATCCGGAAAGACGGAAGAGACGTCGACGCAGCGGTAGCCTTAGCAACAGCGAGTTGAAGCTATCAGAAAAGTGCTCTTTTAAATAAACTCCTGGTGTATTTACAAAATTTAAAATGCCTCGTTTTGTGAGTACAGACCATATATGGACTACTACAGAAGTTGGGTAACAATCCATGCATTATTAGTAGAGTCATTGACGACATGTACTAACTGTACCATCACTCCAGTACGAAGTCTTTCGGCTGATAACCCTAAACTTGATAAATATTGACGTCGCTAAAAATGCATCCGAGGGGGGTATTTAGCATGACCATTGGTGTAAATGACCTCAGGGTGAATTTCACTCCGAACCATCACTTTAATTCTGTTCTTGAGGCACTGCGCCCTCTGCTTGTTGCCTCTAGTAATAACTCACACCCGACATTATCAACAATTTCCTAATAATTGACTGTGTGTGCATGTTTGTGTGTGTGGTCTTGTAACTATATTAAAACAAAAAATAAATGCTGTCCAATAAAGTTTGACAAATTCATTCATGGACCACAGTGGTTCTTTTCCCTTTCTGTTCTCTCACCTGCGTTTGGTTAACTTCCTGTGCGCTCCGCTCCTCTTCCTGTGTCAGGTGAAGTGTAACGAGCAGCCGAACCGCGTGGAGATCTACGAGAAGACGGTGGAGGTGCTGGAGCCCGAGGTCACCAAGCTCATGAACTTCATGTACTTCCAGGTAACGCCTCTGGCCCCGCCCACCCGCACACCAACCAACCAATCATCCAATCAACCAATCAACCAACCCATTGGTGGGGTGGAGTGGAGTGAGAGCCCGCCCATGATGCGGTGTGATTGGTTGTTGAATGTATCATGTGTTATCCATTTATACCAATGCATTATATCAGTGAATAGTTACTGTTCATCCAAATACAAAGAGTTTAAAACACTCCTCTCTCCCCCTCCTCCCCCCCCCCCCCCCCCCCAGCGTACGGCAATCGACCGGTTCTGCGGGGAGGTGCGGCGGCTGTGCCACGCCGAGCGACGTAAGGACTTTGTGTCGGAGGCGTACCTCCTCACGCTGGGCAAGTTCATCAACATGTTCGCCGTGCTGGACGAGCTGAAGAACATGAAGTGTAGCGTGAAGAACGACCACTCGGCCTACAAACGGTACGCAACGCCACCGCTACGCTGGGAACATGCTGGGAACATACTGGGAACATACTGGGAACATACTGGGAACATACTGGGAACATACTGGGAACATACTGAGAACATACTGGGAACATACTGGGAACATACTGGGAACACGCTGGGAACACGCCGGGAACATACTGGGAACATACTGGGAACACGCTGGGAACATACTGGGAACATGCTGGGAACACACTGGGAACATACTGGGAACATACTGGGAACACACTGGGAACACACTGGGAACACACTGGGAACATACTGGGAACACACTGGGAACATACTGGGAACATACTGGGAATACGCTGGGAACATACTGGGAATACGCTGGGAACATACTGGGAACATACTGGGAACATACTGGGAACATACTGGGAACATACTAGGAACACGCTGGGAACATACTGGGAACATACTGGGAACATACTGGGAACACGCTGGGAACACACTGGGAACATACTGGGAACACACTGGGAACACACTGGGAACATACTGGGAACATACTGGGAACACGCTGGGAACACACTGGGAACACACTGGGAACACGCTGGGAACACACTGGGAACATACTGGGAACACACTGGGAACACGCTGGGAACACGCTGGGAACATACTGGGAACATACTGGGAACATACTGGGAGACAAGGGGGCTCAGGGGGCGGCTCGAACCTGCAATAGGCTAACCACGCAGGCGGTGGGGTTTGAGCGAAGGTTTGATTCCCCATGGCGTGCAGCCAATGGGCTGGATGGGGTTTCCCATCTTCTACAACCTATGAAAACCCATGAACATATAAACAGAAATTCATACATATATATATATATATACATAAAACAAAAAAAAGTGCATGAATGGGTAGATAAAATACAAAAGAAATTGTATTGCAGTGACAACAACGTGAACACTTAAAACACACAAGTACATAACATCCACGTATGCCAACATATTTAAAACACGTGTGCACCAGCATACAGGGAACACATTTATAACATGCACGTCAACTTGCAAGTCTGAATAATGCTTGCATTAAACATACCATCCACAAGAGGGCAGTGTTGTTCTAAATACTTGTTTAGTTAATGCTATGTTATGTTATGTTATTAATACATCTTACTTCCTGTCTTCCTCCCCGTCAGAGCGGCCCAGTTCTTGAGGAAGATGTCTGAGCCGTCGTCCATCCAGGAGTCTCAGAACCTGTCCATGTTCCTGGCCAACCACAACAAGATCACCCAGGTCAGATAGACAGGCCCTGGTCAGCCCAGACACAGACTCAAACCTATGGCCTAAACTCACATCCATCACCTGGGTGGGATTCACATCCAACTAGCCTTCTAATTCAAATAGTGCTATAAAATCAGGGCTTGGCGATTGATATGTGTAAAGTTACATGGTTCACTATTCATCACTTGTTCAGCATAGTATGACTCCACTTGTGTGTGGACATGTGGGGATGTTGTACAGGGTGATGATGGTGTAGGTGCTCCTCAGGTCCACGCGTGACGCCTGTGCTCTGTGTCTCCAGTCTCTGCAGCAGCAGCTGGAGGTGATCAACGGCTACGACGAGCTGCTGGCCGACATCGTCAACCTGTGTGTGGATTACTATGAAAACAAGATGTACCTCACGCCCAACGAGAAGCACACGCTGCTGAAGGTACCCCGCCAACACCGGCCTGATACCGGCTCCACACCGCGGCCCAGCCCAGCTAACGCCAGCCCAGCGCACTGGCCTAGCGCTAACGCTATTATGCTATATGCTAACACGAGCTTATCCCTGCTTACAATAGCCTAGCCTGGCTAACACTAGCTTAGCCCTGCTGACAATAGCTTAGCCATGCTAACACTAGCCTAGCATGGCTAACACTAGCTTAGCCCTGCTAACAATAGCTTAGCCATGCTAACACTAGCCTAGCCCTGCCAACACTGGTGCAGCCCTGCTGAAACCTGCAGTTCACCCAGAGCCAGTTAACCCTGACACCTGACCTGTGTTGTGTCCTAGGTCATGGGCTTCGGCTTGTACCTGATGGACGGAAACAGCAGCAACATCTACAAACTGGACGCCAAGAAGAGGATCAACCTGACCAAGATCGACAAATTCTTCAAGGTAACAAAGGCAGAGGTTTGGCTTCGGGTGGAAGCCAAATAGACTAAAACGTGTTTGAGTCCAACCGTGTATCTGTTGTCCCTCACAGCAACTGCAGGTGGTGCCTCTGTTCGGGGACATGCAGATTGAGTTGTCCCGCTACATTAAGACCAGCGCTCACTTTGAGGAGAACAAGTCCAGGTGAGGAGACGTCTGCAGGGAGGAGGAGGTCTGAGGACCAGCTGACGGGATCCTACTGGGGAGAGAAGAACATTTTTATTGTAGCATCAAGACCTCACCATCATACCAAAATACTGCAGCTTAATCTTGCAGGGGTAGTTTGGTTGAGTTTTTTAGTATCTGATATGGAGCACAAAAGTGCAAAATGTTTTCATGAAGCACAAAGACGTGCTGCGGGGGAATCGTTTTTCACAATTAATTTGATTTGTAGCCTGGTTCTTTCTCTCACTGCTCAGTGTTGAATCTCAAGCGCAGCTTTTGTTTCAAACGATGGGACTCTCCTCGTCTCCCACTCTCATCCTTATCTCCCTTCATTCAAAAACAGCTTTATTGACACAGGAAATGAGCCGTTTAAAACATAAACAAAGGCAACGCCGCGGCGTCTGGCAGTCTCGTTAGACCAGAGACGGCTACAGAAAAGGCTGAGCGTGCATCACCAGTGTCTGCGTGTTCCCTCCCCCCACCCAGGTGGTCCTGCACGTCCCCCTCCAGCAGCCCCCAGTACAACATCTGTGAGCAGATGATCCAGATCAGGGAGGACCACATGCGCTTCATCTCCGAGCTGGCTCGCTACAGCAACAGCGAGGTCAGTCTGGGGGGCCCCTGGGACCCAGGGACCCCCTGAACCTCACAGTTAAAACCCCTTTTTCACCGTGATGTGTGTGCATGTGTGTGTGTGTTGACTCTGTGCTCCGCCCCCCTCCCCCGGTCAGGTGGTCACGGGGTCGGGCCGTCAGGAGGCCCAGAAGACGGACTCTGAGTACAGGAAGCTGTTCGACCTCGCCCTGCAGGGCATGCAGCTGCTCTCCCAGTGGAGCGCCCACGTCATGGAAGTGGTGAGGGATTATGGAGGCTGATGGACGAGGGACTGGGATTAGGGACTACAGACAAGGGTTATGGACTAGGGTTAGGGAAAAGGGACAAGGGTTATGGACGAAGGAATAGAGTCATAGACTAGGAACTGGGATTAGGGACTACGGACGATGGTTATGGACTAGGATTTGGGAAAAGGGACAAGGGTTATGAACTAGGATTAGGGAAAAGGGACTAGGGACTGGGATTAGGGATAAATGACGGGGATTAGGGTTTAGGTGTAACAACTCTCAGAGTAAAGCTACAGGGGATGCAGGACTTGGATTAGGGACCAGGACTAGGATGTATCAAAGAGGTACAAGACACTGATCCAAAAACAGGACGATTATTTCAAAAGCAATGTATACAAAGAATGTAAAAAATGTTCCCGTTTCTAAAATGCGTGTCCACTGACCGGTCCCCTGTCCTCTCTGCAGTACTCGTGGAAGCTGGTCCATCCCACAGACAAGTACTCCAACAAGGAGTGTCCCGACAACGCTGAGGAGTACGAGAGAGCCACCAGATACAACTACACCAGCGAGGAGAAGTTTGCCCTCGTCGAGGTCTGCACCCCTACCTCCTGTACCCCTTCCTCACCCACCTTCTGTACCCCCTCCTCACCCCTACCTTCTGTACCCCCTCCTCACCCCACCTCCTGTACCCCCTCCTCACCCCACCTTCTGTACCCCCTCCTCACCCCACCTCCTGTACCCCCTCCTCACCCCTACCTCCTGTACCCCCTCCTCACCCCACCTCCTGTACCCCCTCCTCACCCCTGCCTTCTGTACCCCCTCCTCACCCCTGCCTTCTGTACCCCCTCCTCACCCCACCTCCTGTACCCCCTCCTCACCCCTGCCTTCTGTACCCCCTCCTCACCCCACCTCCTGTACCCCCTCCTCACCCCACCTCCTGTACCCCCTCCTCACCCCTGCCTCCTGTACCCCCTCCTCACCCCACCTTCTGTACCCCTTCCTCACCCTTGCCATCTGTAGTCCGCTAACCAGAGGGTTGGCGGTTCAATCCCCACCTCCACATGTCGAAGTGTCCTTGAGGAAGACACTGAACCCCACAAATGTATGACAAATGTACTGATTTTAAGTTGCTTTGGACAAGCATCTGCTAAATGCCCTGAATGTAATTGTGAGTGCTTGTGTCTGTTAAGTGTATTGTATTTATTACAGTTAATAAAAAGCCCAGAGCCTTCCTAGCTATCCCCACTAATACGTAGGTCTGCTGGTCTCTCCCCCTGCTGGTCTCTCCAGGTGATGGCCATGATCAAGGGTCTGCAGGTGCTGATGGGCCGCATGGAGAGCGTGTTCAACCACGCCATCCGCCACACCATCTACTCCGCCCTGCAGGACTTCGCCCAGGTCACCCTGAGGGACCCGCTGCGCCAGGCCATCAAGAAGAAGAAGAACGTCATCCAGAGGTAACAAAGGGAGCCCCCACAGCAACATCTGGAACCAAAACGTGAAGTAAAACGTGTTCCGATAAGAGAACCGCGGTTCCACTCGGTTGAGGGAGTTTTAGTGTGCGTGGGCTGCTGGGGGTCATCACCTGTGTGTAAAGCCCGGATCAGGCTCCTCCCTTGGTGGTACGGCCTTGCAGCCCTGAGACCGGCTCCCGGTGACCGGGCCGTGACCTCGGCTTACGCACAGACGTGTTCCTCCTCCCAGAGTTTAGCAGGGAGCACCGCAGTGTTTCATTGTTGCTTCAGACAGCCGGACACTACGATGAAACCCAATGTACCGTAGTAATACCAGTAATACCATGGTAACAAACACCGTTTTGTCAGCTGATCAACAAATGTTGAATAGCTAACTAAATGTACATTTACATAGACAAATCATACAACACCTAGCAACATCTCAATGTGTTGATACAGAATAACAACACAGTGTTCCGTGTTGAAACCTAAATGACTAAACAGAAACCATATTGGTTCTTGGTCTGCCAGTAGACCATGTGACCCACTTTGGTCTCTTGACGTGTGTGTGTGTCTGTGTCTGTGTCTGTGTGCGTGTGCGTGTGCGTGTGTGTGTGTGTGTGTGTGCTTGTGCGTGTGTGTGTGTGATCCACTCAGTGTTCTGCAGGCCATCAGGAAGACCATCTGTGACTGGGAGACGGGCCGCGAGCCCCACAACGACCCGGCCCTCCGCGGGGAGAAGGACCCCAAGGGGGGCTTTGACATCAAGGTGCCCCGCCGCGCCGTGGGGCCCTCAAGCACGCAGGTGACACACACAGACACACATGCACACACACACACGCACGCACGCGCACACACATACACGCACACACATACACGCACACACACAAACATTGGACACACACACACGCATGCACGTGCACACACATACACGCACACACACACACACACACACATCCGCATGCACACGCACAGACAGACACAGACACGCACGCACGCACACCCACACACACACACAGACACACACACACACACACACACACACACACACAGTTACACACACACACAGACCCAGACATGCGCGCGTGCGGGCCACGCCTAGTTTGGGACAGACCATCAATGTCACTCTGTTCCTAGTTTCCTGGTCATAACATCATAACATTGGTTTTGTTCCTAGTTTCCTGGTCATAACATCATAACATTGTTTTTTTAGGTTAAGTTAATGGTTTGTTTTTGGTTTGTACATGTAAATTCTACATCTCATTCAATTTGTATTCACTCCCAGACATATTTGAACATATTTTTAGATTTAATATTTAAGAGGGTTAAAGGCCCATCGCATGCTCGGCTATGAAATGCGAGCGATTTGAATCATTGAATGTTTTTTTTTTTAATGATGTTTATTCCCGGACTTTGTCCAGCATTTGGTATAGTTTTAAGCAGATGATTGACGACCCGTTGGAATTTGTTGTAAGACGCCCACAATATTGTCCTCACACGTTGGTCTACAATATTGTCCTCACACGTTGGTCTACAATATGGTCCTCACACGTTAGTCTGTGAATCCCAAACAGAGGTTGTAGTAGCCACTGTTCGACCAGGGGTGGCGCTGTTTTTTAAATGAGAGTGTACTGCTAGGTGACTCTAATGAGATGTCCCTTGTTTTCTGCAGTAACCATGTATGACATCTTATTAAACCTAAGAGGGCTGAATAACAATCTTCTGTGTTTTAAATTGGACATCAGGCGCCTCATTGTTCCTTAAGTCTGTTACATCACATAAATCCCTGTAGCTTTAGTCTCTAGTTCCCAGAACTCAGCCGCCATGCAGGTACAGAGCTGATGAAAAACATGGTTTCCATTTCTCTCTGATCTTAATCAACCCTGAAACGTATCCAATGCCTTCAGGTCTTAGGCTGTGTAATGAAAATGAAGCTGACCTCAATCTGAGGCATCTCACATTGTAGCTAAACTCGGTGTCCGTGTTCAATGTAATGAGAAGGGTCAAAGGTCACTTTGGAAGAAATAAAATGTTGAAGCTGACTGCATATATCTGCTGCCTCAGAGAAATGCGTCGTAGTCTATTTAGAGTTATGGGATCCGTAGAATGTTGGGTACTTGGAATGTTAGGGTCCTTAGAATGGGGTTCTTAGAATGTTTTTGAATATATTGTGCTCTATATATTAGCACACTTAGAATGTTGGGTTCTTAGATGTGTAGTGCAATGTAATGTGTGGTTCTTGGGGTACTAAGATTGTTCAAGTCCTTGGAAAGTTAGGGGAAATCCTTTTGGGGTACTTGGAATGTTGGGGTACCTATCGTGCAACTGGTCAATCGTTGTGTAGTAATGTGCTCCGTGTGTTTGCGTGTCTGTGTGCGTGTGCGTGTGCGTGTGTCTGTGTCTGTGTCTGTGTGTGTGTGTGTGCGTGTGCGTGTGCGTGTGCGTGTCCGTGTCCGTGTCCGTGTGCGTGTGCCTGTGCCTGTGCCTGTGCCTGTGCCTGTGCCTGTGCCTGTGCCTGTGCCTGTGCCTGTGCCT
>JAXIVH010000003.1:1119296-1121796 GCA_036785325.1 Urophycis tenuis | reverse complement strand
AGCAGCCCGGAGACAAGGAGCAGCAGGAGGCTGCTGGCCATCCAGATGCCCATCGCCATCTCCCAGCCTCCTCCTCCTCCTGCTCCTCCTCCTCCTCCACCACCGCCGGCGCTCCCCTGGGAGTCACCGCCCAGCGTGGAGAACACCTGACACTGGTCCTTCACGGGGTTGGCGGCCTGGCAGGTGACGCACAGGAAGTAGGCGGTGTTGGGCAGCAGGTTGGCCACGTGGGCGCCGGTACGGCTGCCCGGCACGCGCTCCTCGTGGCGGAAGCGCTTGCGGCGGTAGCCCACGGTGCGGCTGCTCCAGTGCGGCTCGTACATCACGCTGTAGAAGGTGTCAGGGCAGGCGCCGTACGCCGGCCAGCGCACCGCCGCCGCCGTGGACGACACGTTGTACACCGTGATCGCCATGGCAACGCGCGTCGCCGTGGTTCAGTTCCCGGGGTCACCCGGCGGAGAGAGAGAGAGTCGGTGGTCTGCCGATGTGGGTCTGGGGGCCGAGACCACTGGATCTTGGAAACAAAAAAAGGATGATGTTTTTAAAATGGACGTTAGTCAACTCTGCAGTGGGAACCGCTGTGACATGAAGGATGTTACTGTCAGAGGCAGCTTTGATGCTCAGGGCATCAGAATGATAATCACTGCTTTTCACTTGAGTTTTTTTAGAATACCAGAGACGGTTGTCGCTATGAATATAGAATATTATAATGCTAAAAAAAAACAGAAATCCCCTTCCACACATGAATCCTAAAACCAGGGATAAAGATCCTCCCCACGACAGAAACACAAATCTGTGAAACGGGAGACGTAGTAACATGTGGGGGTCCGCTGGGGGATTAGTGGTGACATGGTCCGGGGGGGGGGGGGGGGTGTGTGTGTGTGTGTGTGTGTGTGTGTGTGTGTGTGTGCGTGTGCGTGTGCAGATGCTCAGTAAGTGACGTGATATAACCGCGGTGATTGGGTTCATCTGCGCGTGGATCTGACCGCCCATCCTCACGCTGCCTCACGTGCACTCAAAACCACGTGGTCTGGAGCCTGACCCCCTCAGGACAGGCAGGGTAGTGTGGTCGTGGTCTGTAGTGTGGTCGTGGTCTGTAGTGTGGTAGTGGTCTGTAGTGTGGTCGTGGTCTGTAGTGTGGTCGTGGTCAGGGTAGTGTGGTAGTGGTCTGTAGTGTGGTAGTGGTCTGTAGTGGTGGGCTGTAGTGTGGTCGGTCTGTAGTGTGGTAGTGGTCTGTAGTGTGGTAGTGGTCTGTAGTGTGGTAGTGGTCAGGGTAGTGTGGTAGTGGTCTGTAGTGTGGTAGTGGTCTGTAGTGTGGTAGTGGTCTGTAGTGTGGTAGTGGTCTGTAGTGTGGTAGTGGTCTGTAGTGTGGTAGTGGTCAGGGTAGTGTGGTCGTGGTCTGTAGTGTGGTAGTGGTCTGTAGTGTGGTAGTGGTCTGCAGTGTGGTAGTGGTCTGTAGTGTGGTCGTGGTCAGGGTAGTGTGGTAGTGGTTAGGGTAGTGTGGTAGTGTCTGTAGTGTGGTAGTGGTCTGTAGTGTGGTCGTGGTCAGTAGTGTGGTAGTGGTCTGTAGTGTGGTAGTGGTCTGTAGTGTGGTCGTGGTCAGTAGTGTGGTAGTGGTCTGCAGTGTGGTAGTGGTCTGTAGTGTGGTAGTGGTCAGGGTACTGTGGTAATGTGGAAGTGGTTAGGGTGTTTGACTCCTTCACTGAAAGGTTCTGGGTTCAAACCTCGATGTCCACTGTCAACCTGTTTGCCCTTCTTGAGCAAGATGCCCCCTAACCTACTCTACTCTAATCTAAGGCCCCGTCCACACGAAGCCGGATTTCCGAAAACGATCTTCCCCCCCTCCCGTTTTTCTCAGCGGGGGGGCCAGACATTTCTCCGTAAAGACGGAGTCGTTGCTGAAACGCATCTAGCTCTTGAAACGCTGTAGTACATATTCCTGGCCTGTGTGTGGCGCTGTTTCAGCTACAGAAATCCACCAAAAAAACAGTTTCATGTTGCAGAAGTGACAGATCCCAACAACATAAAACTACCTAAACCACTCGACAGTCAATAAGTCAAACATAGGCAGTCAATTCATCATCCAACATCTTCCTCTCTCGGATCCTGGCGTCCCAACGTGTAAACTAGTTTGCACTGATTAGAAAATCAGATAGACTATAAATGATCAATTTTGGAATATACATTCAATGTTGTGCGATATAGGTCGGCGCGTTTTCCCTTACCCGCCCATTAAATGGATTAATTTGTGGAGACAATCCAAAAGGAGATAAATAACCATATTTATTATTAATTTTATTTCTAGAGTCATTCTAAAGGCATATCCTCCACATCACTCCGACTCTGGCCGATGACATCATCGTTTGCGTTTTCTGGTGTTCACACGAAGCCGAAACCTGAAACGTTTTCGACTTTTCCACCCTGGGACCTGGTTTAAAAAAAGTGTGGTTTCAGCCACCGAAAACGCCGTCTCCGTCTTTACGCTCGGCCTAAACGCACA
>JAXIVH010000003.1:1036922-1119096 GCA_036785325.1 Urophycis tenuis | reverse complement strand
TGCCACAGAAATGTCGATGCATCGTTTAGTTACTCGCTGGTGTCTCAGATTACGCTCACTTTCCCTCACAACCACAGCCCACATTTACATGCCCGCCACTTGTTTTGCATTCACCCTGGGCACAGACCAGACCATCGCTTTGGGAAACCACTGCCCCCTGCAGTTGACAACAGTATAATATTATGTAACGTCATATTTTTATTATGCTTGTGTGGATTTTTGTCCAAGATAGAGACGGATTAGATGTACACCCAAGAATAGAATAGAATAGAATAGAATAGAATGTGAAGAATAGATTGATATCATTATCATATATCATCATTTCTACTTTGTTTGCATTTGGTTTTACAGTCTCAGGAGGAAGTGTGTGACTTGCTGCATGCCGCTCCCTTCCAGAACATTCTGCCCAGGGTCCACGTTAAAGGTAACGACGAGATGTAAAACAAATATATAACGTGGGCCATAAAACAATATGATCATTACTCATCATTGCTATTGTACCCACGACCTACAATCAATGCAACACAAGTTGCCTTTGAAATGTAACCCAATGCCCTGTTCAAATATTAGATGAAAACCTCTTCTATTGTTTAGCTAAATAATATATATATATATATATATATATATATATATATATATATATATATATATATATATATATATATATATCATAATGAACTTGTAAAAAATGTAAATTGTGGCTCTTTGCCATGGACATTGTGCATGACTGTAAGGACAAAGGCCCAGTGCCTCTGGTGTGAAAGAGTAACTGTACTGTTGTTGTGTCAGAGGGTGAACGTCTGGACGCCAAGATGAAACGCCTGGAGGCCAAATACACGGCGCTGCACATGGTTCCACTGATAGAACGCCTTGGAACCCCACAGGTAGGGTTGTCATCACCGCAGCCATCACCCCCACCTGCACCACCACCCGCACCACCCTCACCCCCCACCTGCACCACCACCACCCGCATTACCACCACCACCCCCTCGCCCCCCACCCGCACCACCACCACCACCCCCACCACCACCACCACCACCACCCCCACCCGCACCACCATCACCCCCACCTGCTCCCCCACCACCACCACCACCACCCCCACCCGCACCACCATCACCCCCACCTGCGCCACCACCTCCCGCACCACCACCACCCCCACCCACACCACCATCACCCCCACCTGCGCCACCACCTCCCGCACCAGCACCACCCCCACTTGCACCACCTGCACCACCACCACCACCCATGACTCATCACGATCCGCTGAACCCGCTGCGGTGTCTCCATGGCAGCAAATCGCCATCGCCCGGGAAGGCGACCTGCTGACCAAGGAGCGTCTGTGCTGCGGCCTGTCCATGTTCGAGGTGATCCTGACCCGCGTCCGCACCTTCCTGGAGGACATCATCTGGCGCGGGCCGCTGCCCAGCAATGGCGTGATGCACATCGACGAGTGCGTGGAGTTCCACCGGCTGTGGAGCGCCATGCAGTTTGTCTACTGCATCCCCGTGGGCGCCCACGAGTTCACCGTGGAGTACGTCACGCCGCCTCACATCTTCTTAGTAAATGACTGATGAGAGATGGAGATAATGAGTTATAACAGGAAGGATGAGGTCAGAACGACACGCTGTGAGTCATGTGGCGGGAAGTCACCTCACCTCAAAATGTGATTTTTAAGCAAGATGTGGGCGTGCGGATGGAGCATCAATCAAGATATTGAATGATGCACTCAGAGTGGCCTAGCTTTACATCGTATTTATCTGATTTATTCTTTGAGTTGTTTTTCATTTCAGGATGTTATCCCAGCAAATGTTTATCCTTTTGAACTTTTAAGTTGAAGGATGTCCATGCCCAACATCTATCTGTTCTGTAAGGACTCACTCAGATAACAAGACTCACTTACTCACTTACTTACTTTCACTTCCTCCTTACTCACCCCGAGAGAGTGTGGTGGAAGTGAGTCACTGAGCAGAACTCAGGAGTCAGTCTTTGTTTGTTTACAAACCTCCACAACAGATTAGAGAAACCTTTCCCTGTACTTTCCTTATGACTGGCTTGTGGAGTGAACAAATCTAAGCACAGTATGCAAATATTTGCAAATAACTTGTTTACCTTCAGAGTGTGTGTGTGTGTGTGGGGGGGGGGGGGGGGTGTGCGTGTTACAGAGATGCTGAGAGTGGCTTTGAATCTGGTTTGACTTCCTAGCTATTAAGATTAGGCCTGGGAGTCCAAATCGGGGATACTTGCACCCTGTCTCATGAGCAGACTGTACAGACTTCTGCTTTGTTAACCCTACGAGGCAAGATGGACGACATCATTATGCTGATCATTAAAGTCAAAGTCATTGAAGTCATAGAACACAGAGGCTACTACAATATTACTAATGATGCTAAATCATAATGGTATAATATTAGTTTGTAGGCTACTACAACACAAATAAAGATAATGGTATGATATTAGTTCCTAGGGCACTGGAATATTAATAATGTAGTATATTAGTTCCTAGGCCACTAGAATATGAATAATGCAGTATGATATTAGTTCCACTCCAATATTAATGATATTACAGAATACTTGTATAATATTGAAAGGAAAACGTGTGGATGAGGAGGTACTTGAGTGACTGACTGACTGACTACTCCATGAGCCGCCCAGTCAGTATGAGCCATACTGACTGGGCGGCTGAGGTACAGGAGAGAGACATGAGGATGGGAACCTCTGTGCTGTATTCTAAGTGGTGTGTGTGTGTGCGTGCGTGCGTGCGTGCGTGCGTGTGTGTGCGTGCGTGCGTGCGTGCGTGTGTGTGTGTGCGTGTTTCAGGCAGTGCTTCGGCGATGGCCTGCACTGGGCCGGCTGCATGATCATCGCCCTGCTGGGTCAGCAGAGACGCTTTGACATCCTGGACTTCAGCTACCACCTCCTCAAGGTGCAGAAGCACGACGGAAAGGACGACATCATCAAAAGCGTGGTGAGTCCACAGCGGCCGTCCGGTGGCCGGGCCCGTTGTTTTAAGGTGCTCGCCGGGGGGCAGATTTAGAGTCCGCGGTTGACCGGGGAATATTCCACACACCTTCAGGGCCGCAGTTGGCGTGGCTAACTTGCTATCCATGGGTCATTTCCCGACGTACCTGTCTACCATGCCTAGAACATCATTTACATTACATCAGGAAACTTAGGAATTGCTTGGTGAAACATTCATGTTCAGAAAGCAAAGCCCAAGCCAGCTCAGCTGTCCAATCAGAACCCATCTAGAGCACACGTTTAAGAGCCGGAATGGAGAAGTGAAATCCAAACTGTTTTATCGTTGCGCTGATGACAACTTCCTCTTGGTGTTTGTTAGCCCCTGAAGAAGATGGTGGACCGAATCCGCAAGTTCCAGATCCTCAACGACGAGATCTTTGGCATCCTGAACAAATACCTGAAGTCCGGAGACGGAGAGAACATGCCCGTGGAGCACGTGCGCTGCTTCCAGCCCCCCATCCACCAATCACTGGCCAGCAACTGAGCTACCACGGTCACCAATCAACCAATCGCTGGCCAGCAAATCAGCTACCACATCCCACTAATCAACCGATCGCTGGCCAGCCATTGGTCGACACGCACCAATCAAACAAACAATCAACCGGACGGCTACTGTGGTCCCTCGACCAATCACTGGTCACAACCGAGGTTCCACGACCAATCACCGGCGTCCAACAGATATTCCACATCCACCAATCAGTGACCAGCAGCAGATATTCCACATCCACCAATGGCAAGCGGACCAGTAAAGCTCGTTCTGAGGACTTCCTCTTCCCCGAGCAGCAGCTGACTACCAGGAGAGGAAGTAGGCTCACCTTTTTTTATGTATGACTTTTTTTTTTTTTTGTATTCACTCGTGCCTTATTAAAAATGACTAGCTATATATTCTTTTGTTTTATACATGTTGGGGAAGCGGATGAGGGGGTTAATTACTTTTATCAAATATTTAAGGGTTTGTGTGGTGGGAGTTGGATTGGTAAAGGGTGGCCTGTTTTTAGTGGGGGCTGAAGCTAAAGTGTATTTTCTATACTGCTAAACTTGCATGCTGAACTTAACATTTTAAAATGACTCCTGATGACAGCATTCATAGCCAGGGTCAGCATTTATTCACAGTGCCTTGTGTCTAAAATGTTTTATTCATTTTAAATTAATAAATATGTAACAAATCCATTGGTTGATTTTTGCACGCTTTTTATGTAAACATTACAAAAAAAGGACCACTGTGTCATCCAACATAAAAAGATGTTTCAAGTATGAAATGAACACAAATCTCAATGTCTGTTCCATAAATAACTCTGTAAATCAGCAGGACCGCAACTTCTTAGTTATATCAAAACCTTATGTTGACAGATAAGAGAAAGCACCCCAGTGCATGGGTATGTAATATACACACAACAAAGGTTTTCAGAATAAAAAATAAAAACAACAACCCTGGCATACAGAGCTACACAGGAATGAAACCAAGTCCAAACGCTATACTAATTATGTTATATGATATGAAAAACTTAAGGCAAATTAAATCAAATACAATCGATTGGTCCATCCAAGACACTGTGCCCCAGCTCGCTCCTTCCTCCCTCCCTCCCTCCCTCCCTCCACCCCCCCTCCCTCAGATTGTCTCACAGTCTCCCACCCCGTTGCCTTGGAAACCGAGTCAGTAGTAGTAGTAGTAGTAGCCGAGTCCCTTCCAGGCAATCCTTACGAGGAGTTCATGGCGCCGTTCCTCCGTGAGATGCTGTCGAAGGACGAGCCCATGTCCCGGCTCTCCAGGTCCTCCATGGTCTCCTGCAGGAGTTCATAGCTGGTCCCGCCGCCGCCGCCGCCGCCGTGCGGCCCCACGCCGTTAGCGGCCGAGAAGCCGGCCCCGCCCCTCTCGTCCTTGCGTATGGACACGGCCAGCGCGGCCAGGCTGACGTTCACGTCCTTGAAGGCGTGCAGCAGGAAGATGCCCACGATGATGGTGAGGAAGCCGCTCAGCGTGCCGATGACGTCGTCGCTGCCCATGTGCTCCCACTCCTTGAAGAGGATGGCGGAGCAGGTGAGCACCGAGGTGGTGAAGAACACGTAGTAGATGGGCGTGACCAGCGACGTGTTGAAGATGTCCAGCGCCTTGTTCAGGTAGTTGATCTGCGTGCTGACGCAGGCCACCAGGCTGAGCAGCAGCACCCAGGCCAGCGGGTTGCTGACCACCGGCTGGCCGGCGATGGCCTCCTTGATGGCGATGCCCAGGCCCTTGACGCAGGAGACGGACAGCGCCCCGATCACCGAGCAGATGGTGATGTAGACCAGGATGTTGCTCTGGCCCTGCCGCGGGCCCACCACGCAGATGAAGATCAGGGCCACGATGATCACCAGCGTGGCGAACACCAGGAAGCCTGAGGGACGCAGGGCCAACAACGCGGTATGAAGACGTTTTACAATGTCTCAATAGGAATACTAATCATACTAACCCTATTTTGAACTAGGCTTCATAATAAGATGAGTTACAGAGTGGTAAACAGTTTAAAGAACTACAGTGGTGTCAATAGGGTGGCAGTAGCTCAATGGGTAGAGCGGGTGGACAGAGCGGGTCGTCCACTAACCGTAGGGTCGGCGGTTCGATCCCCTCCCCCAAATGTCCACATGTCGAACCCCACAAATGTACCGACTGTTAAATGCCCCCTTTACCTTTAATAGACCTGGCTGGTCTGTGAGTGAGTGAGTGAGAGGGAGAGAGAGAGAGAGAGTGAGCGGGGGGGAGAGAGTGAGAGAGTGAGTGGGGGGGGGGGGGGGGGGGGGGGAGAGACTCTCACCTGGGTCCACCAGCTTTACTGCCATGTGCTGCAGGCTGCTGATCTCCTCCTCCTGTGGAGCGTGGATCACCATGGTGGTGGAGCCCAGGATGCTGAGCACACAGCCCAGCTTACCATGCAGGTTCAACCGCTCCGTCAGGAAGTACGACGACAGCACCGCGCTGAAACCACCACCACCATCACAACAACAGCCTTCAGTCCCTTATCTCCCAGGGCCCGTCTCTCAGTAGAGCACACTCAAAGGGCTCATTGACAAAAGACATGCCCACGCCAAAGCACAAAGAAATACAAATCAAAACACACCAAAGACAGACAATACGTCAGTGTAATTCTACGCTCATTATCGCACTACCGCACCACCAACGCAGAACTAAACAAACCATTTCTGGTGCCTAGAATCACTCTGCACTACCGCTTTCTGCAGCCTTTTTTTTTTTCTTTTCCTGTAGCAGCTCCAATCCTGACGGTGCGGTTTGATTTCTCACTTCTGTGGCTCTGGACAGAAGGTGTCTGCTGCGTGACGACGTGTGAACGACGACAGACAGGGAGGGAGGGAGGGAGCTTACCTGACGAGCACGCTGAGCGCTCCCAGGGGGGTGACCAGGGTGGCAGGGGCAAACGCATAGGCGGCGAAGTTAGCTGCCTCTCCGGCTCCCACTGCGCGCACACACACACACACACACACACACACACACACACACACACACACACACACACACACACACACACACACACACACACACACACACACAGAGATAAATACACATAAAGGACGCTAGCCTGCAGGCGTGCGTCTGGGCCAGCCTAGGCTTCAATTGTATCCACGCTACAGGAATCACATGTTAGACTGCTGTTCTAATTTTACCAGAGGGATCGAGAGTGTCATGTTTCCCCCCGAAGGCTCAAAAGACAATGGATCTGAATGCAATGGAAACGCACGGCATGCAGTCCCGCTAAGAGACGGGATGCATGTGGGGGAGACTCAGGAGTGCTCGGTGGAGAGAAGGCGCTCTCTGTGCGGAGGACACTTACTTGACAGGAGGCCAGCCCACCAAAGCCACTCTTTGAGATATGCATGACCTCCTTGACCTGAGGAACAAACGATGCATTAGAACAAGTGATGAAACCACAATGGTGATGTATTACACTATTGTAGAGGCTACAACAGACATAGTATTACAGCAGTATAGAGGCTAAAACAGACAGTATTACAGCAGTATAGAGACAACAACATACACAGTATTACAGTAGCGTAAAGGATATAACATATCCTTTTTTACGTTTTTTCTTACCTGTCAAGCCTAAACCTGTTTCAATCTTTTCAAGATTGGTACAGATATAAGGCAAATGATACATTTAATGTATTATTAATGAACTGTATTACAGTATTGCATACGCAACAAGGGAATGTATTATTTCAGTGTAGGCTACGCCTTTGCCTACGCCTATTTAAGTGTAGGCTATGCCAGGTAGTATGATAGTCGTGTGGGAGAATGTTATTCAATACACTCTGAATGGTACATGAGCAGTCTGACTGTGTCTCATGTTTATGACGGCAGGCAGGCTGCAGTGGCCCTCCATCCACCGTGCGGTCGATGGCGGCCGACTGGCATGTCGGTGTTCCCTTCACGGGCCGGACACTGACCCGTGGAGCCGGTGGCCCTTTGTTGTTCTACGGCCACAACACCCCGCATGCAAATGCACTTCCTCCTGACCTCGCCTCCGTGTCTCACCGGCGCTCCGCCAAATCACGTCGGGGCTTCCATCGTACCAGAAATGTGACTCAGCCCTACAGACCATAGAGCCGCTCACCGCCCCTCCTCTACTGGAGCCAGACTCCGTATCGCCTCATGACCTCATAAAACACCCACTGCTACAACAGACTGCCGTTTTCCTGGCTTCTGCCCCGGGCCTCTTGTCACGGCGCCGGCTGCGGGGCCAGATGACGGCACGCACGTTAATAATTACTAGGGGTAATAAAAGCGCATCTCGCTGGCGAGACCAAATTTAACCCCTCGACGACAATGAGGAGGACGACTCATCCTGCCACGCCTTGTGAGGCCTCGCCTCGCCCTGAACCGGGAGAGCCTGAAATGGTGGTTTTGTTTCAGGCAGCCAGCTGGTCCTACGCCACCACGCCGCTCCCCCACCCGTTGTGTTCCCGGGCCGGGCGCGGCGTGTTCTTCTGATGCCGGCCCGCCAGAGCCGACAGACCTGGTTTGACAAATCACTTTGCGGTGGAGTCCGTGTTTACTCTACACACGTAATTCACTCTAGGCAAATACGCGTTCGCGCAGGGACAGAGTGTGGATGCACACAGCGGCTCGCCGAGCGCGGGGACGGACGCCGTGTGCTATAGATCAGACCGCCGACCCCCATGTTGCCTGGCAACCTGCGCTCTGCCGTGTCGTTCTGGGTGAAGCTAAAGCAACCCAAAGTAGCCGCTCTGCATTGTAGACCTAGTGAGAGCCTGAAAAATGAAAAAGGTATGCACCTGGCCGCAGCAACCGACAGGTAAAACGACAGGACGAACATACTGGTTTCTACCTGGTAGACCCAGGTACAGCTACAGTAATGTCACACCTGTTCTACCTTCACGAGCCCTCTTCAACTACAGGAATGGTAAGTATGCACCCTCTATAGACCCGGGTAAGAGTTCTGCTCAGCGTAGAGCTAGCTGGATCCAGGTGAAGGGACGGTAAAGGTGTGGTTACCTGCTCGCATGGACCCCTTCTTGGCCAGTCGCAGGAGCCCCTTCTTCTTGAGGATGAAGCTTCCCCCGATGAAGATGCTGGAGCTAACAGCCAGACCGAGGCCAATGTAGAAGTCATACTTTCCCCGTTCCTGAACCATGGTGAGGTTGGATGAGCCGGCTAGTTTTGCCACATCTAACACCGAACACTGCAGTCGCTGGCCCAGGGAGCAGTTGTGGCCAGCCCAGATGCCTAGGAATCAAAGCACAATCTCATTTTTGTCACCCGCCGACAAACACAACAACACAGAAGCAGGCTGGAAAATACAAGTTTAAAAAGGTGTGTCCTACCATCTCCACAAGATACATTACAAAATGCATACCCCTCATCCAATGTGTTGGAGTACAGCTCCATCAGAACACATTGGACAGAAAATTCTCAAAAATAGAAGCTCCACAACAGTACAGTGTGCTGCCAGGTCCACAACACAAACTGTGTGACAACAGTGTCGCTCCCATGGACCAAATGAAAGCATTTCCGCCGGTGGCTATTGTAACAAGGTTATACAAATAGCTCAACATATCTTTACCCAAGTCATAGGAATCCAGGAAGTGGCAGGTCAGGTTGTCAGGCTAGACCGTGTTAGCATGCTATCCCGTGTTAGCGCGCTAGCCTGTGTTAGGCTAACTCTCCTAGGTTACCACCTCCCAGTCCAAGTTGAACTGCCTTCATACTTAGTTGGCTACTGACACACGCAGCCTAAAAGGTGGACGTTTTCGTATACAACAGCAACGGTCGCCACACATGGCTCCTGAATTATCAAGACATATTCGTCATAAAATACACACACATTATTTTTAATTAATTTGTAAATTTATGGCCGTTAGCCGAGAGCTAGCTGGCTGGATAACGACGCCAGTGAACCAAAGCGTGGAAACCACAATATAAAACCTACATTAAAATCGCCTCATTTGGAAGCGGTGGCAATGTCATATTTTACGCAGTAGAAATACCTGTCCAGTATCGGTCGGTGTGTCCCGCGGCAGGCTGGTAACGGTACAGGTAGAGGTTAGCGTATTGCTAGCCTATTTCCGAGCGCTGAGCTTCATGTCACATACTGCACTGTGCACTCCTCGGCCCGGCTGACTGCTCTGCACCGCACCGCTCTGACTCCCTGTCCTCGAACACCACTCAGAGCAGCACCGCGGAACTGTGGCCCTCTGCAGGCTCGAGAACACTCATAACGCTGTGTTGGTGGGACTTCCTCTCACACGGATGCAGGCTCATAACGATCGCAATAAAGATAGGGAGATTTGTCAAGAGAAATGCTGGCTGTTTATATTCAGATGCTGGTATATTCATGTTACAGATAATACAAATAAATACATAAATAAACAATCATATTGTATTAAAAATTGTTTTTTTTTTTATTAGTTAAAGTGCTTGGACATGTCAGTATTTGCATTGAATAATAACAATTAAATACATAAAAAATGTGTAACAGTATTTTACAGTATACTTCTGTCTGTCTGTCTGTCTGTCTGACTTGTTAATTTGTTTACTCTTCAATTTATTCACAGCAAATAACTAGCATATCAGGACTGGAATGTGATGAAAGGAATTCATTAACCAACGTTAAAATGGGTTCAAAACTAATTAGATATTTAGCAGATAATCCAAACCAAAACAACTGGAACGGAATTTGCATGTCATTATAATTTCAATTAAATGTGGTCACCACACGAGAACTGTCACTGCTCTCAGACACTACCGGTCTTTGGTCGGAGACTACTGGCCTTTCCATGAAACCTCTTTGAAAGTTGCATTCAATTGTCATTCATAAATAATCATTCTACTTTGGGTCTGTCCGTGCCCTCGGTCCACGTCAGCACGGCCTCGTGGGACACCCTGAGGAGCACCACCCCGACAAACACGGTGGCCAGGCCGCACACCATGGCCAGGCTGTCCACCGCCGTCAGCTCCCTCCACTCCTGGAAGAGCAGAGCCGAGGCCAGCAGCACGGAGCAGGTGAAGGCCACGTAGTAGACGGCCTCAAACATGTTGCAGCTGAAGCGCTCCAGGGCCTTGTTGATGTGGACAAACTGGGTGGCCACGCTGGCGGCCAGCGTTCCCAGTAAGCCCAGGAAGAGGACCAGAGCCCTGGGACTTCCCCCGCCCAAGAAGGCCTCCTCTGCCACCAGGCCTAGGGCCTTGCTGCTGGGCACGGTGAAGCTGCCCAGCAGAGAGCAGATGGACACGTACACCATGATGTTGGAGCTGCCGTGCGCCGGGGCCACCCAGACAATCAGAACGACCAGCAGTAGGAGCACCAGAGAGGAGTAGCACAGGAACACTGGAGGGGAGGGGAGAGGAACATTCTAGTTTGGGTCGTGAAGTCTCGGCTCCATCTAGAGCAAACATGATATCACCTTAGACTAAAGGTCATTCAATTGGCAGTACCACACCTGGGTTCAGAAGGCTTTCCTCCAGCTGGGTTCTGGAGGTGATGGGCTGGGCCTTGGGGGCGTGGATGATCAGTACCACCGAGCCGCAGCAGCACAGCACACAGCCCAGCTGGCCCAGTAGCTCCAGACGCTCCCGTAGAACCCACCAGGACAGCACAGCCCTGCAAAACACACACACACACACACACACACACACACATACGCTTGCAGTTCAGCGTAGTGGTTACAGTGTTGATTCTAGGTCCAACCCCAACGCCTGCAGCCTAACATGGCATCCAGCAGCACAATGCTGATAAACTGATAACCCTTGCACCTGTAAGATAAGAACTGAATTGTAAATGGTAAGCACATACGCCCCAATTACAGAAACATGGAGATTTTTCTGGAAAATAGATAATGCTGATTGTTATCCTTAATAACGCAGGCGAGCTCCACCCTTACTCACCCAAACAAGACCCCCAGGGCCCCCAGTGGAGTGACGACCACAGCAGGAGCCGCGTTGTAGGCTAAGAAATTCCCAATTTGGCCCACAATCACTTTAGGAGGTACAAACACAGCAGATTAGATTTAGTTATACAAGTAGTTTCTTCTTTTTTTTTTTTAACATCAGCCGCGGGGCTTATTGGTAGTAGTAGGTCAAGTGAGTTTAAACACAGTCATCTATGACCCGAGATGACCCTCCAGATAGGATGAAGGGCGGCAGGAACCGTCTGCGTTACATTTGATATACGAATTGGACTTCTTGAGTTGCATTTCCAGCCTTGAGCGATAGAGGACCCTATACTCACTAGAGACGGTGCCGCTCCACCACACCACATCTTTCAGATACGAATTGCCTAAGAGACAAAAACACGGATGTTAACGCGGCAACTGAACTCATTTGATTATATAAACATTAACTTTGTGTTATTGGGGAACCTGTTCCAAGATAAATGTTAATGACACATGACAGCGACTTGGGACTTGTTTATCTAAATATACCTTTAGCTTTGGCACGTATCATTCCCTTTTTCTGGAGCACAAATGTCGAACCATTGATCAAACTCGATGTCACTGCTATAATTATCCCGGCGACCGGCAGCGGGATGTCCGAGTCAAAGGCCATTTCACAGTTTCCCAAAGTAACACTGTAGTGTTACAGTAGTGTTACTGCAGTGTAACACTGTAGTGCGGGGCCTAGCTCATACGTACATTAATCCAAATACTACTATGAGATCCTTTCTGAATACACAGAATAAAACTATTGCCGGTGAACACAAACATGAGCTTTAAAAATGAGTCCGCTTCAGCGCATTTCCTCAGAGACTCTGTATACTCCCACGTAGGTACCGCTCGACCAATGAGCGGCCGTGCAGTTATCTCATCCAACCAATCACATTCGCCATGGACGACAGGGTGCACTTTTTCTTTGGCTGGGTGGGCTTGGTCAATTAATTCATGGTCAGGCAAGTTTAGGCGTGAAAACGTCACTCGTTTCTCTTGTAAAACACGTTTGGTTTGTTTTGTGGTTCGTGAGAGGATGAGGTGTAATATGTAAAACACACGCACAGGACATCATCCTAAAATGCATTTATAATATACTTCTGCACCAACAGTACGGGATTCGTGAGCTTCACCACCACACCCGTAGCTGCAACTAGCTGCAACAAGCTAAACATTGGCTAACCACGCCCACTGGCCCCGCCCACACTGAAGAGGAGCGTTCGGTATACACTGTACTGTGTCAGCGGGCGGAGTTTCGTGTTCAGCAAGAGGACCACATCGAACCGAAAACCGCTGTCGGCATTACCATGTCATAAAACAGTCGCAATAAACCCATCGCTTCATGACGTCATTTGTTTCTATGCCTCGTGCCTCGGCCCTAGAGCTGTCAATCAAGTTCAACATGAACGACTTTCTTAATGCACCAAAGCAGCCGGAGGAACGAGAGTAGCATAAGGAAAACATTTTAAGGTACTGTATTCATTATATTTTCTAACTGCTGATGTTTTATTTGCAGCTTATCTGCAGTCTTGGAAGGGTTGCATCCTACACAGCTGAGTGTCATACTGCATATTGGATGCTGAGAACAGGTCTAGCATAGCCACCGTTTCATCAACCTTAGCTACGGACCTAGCGGGTTAGCCACCGGGCTAACCAGAGCTAGCCACCATGCTAATCTGAGCTATGTTCCAAACTCGTTAGCCACCAGGCTAGCGTTAGCTGTGTACCTAGCTGGCTAGCCACTAGGCTAACCATAGCTGTGTACATAGCCGGTTATCCTCCGGGCTAGCTCTGGTATAACTGGCTCTGTTATTGGGGGGTGCATGATGCTGGGTCGGGGTGATCTTCACTAGAATGTGTACATTTTAACACATGTACCACGAGCACTGACAGCTCGCTACAGCGGTCCATCTCCACTCTATAGTTGTGCAGGTTAACCACTAAGGTCCCTTTAATTCACTTGATGTTCTGTGGAACATCCTGCTAGTAGAGGGCCGACAGTATTCCACTCTTAGCTCTTTAGCAGACGTCTGTGCTATACTTATTTTACGTGTAGATGTTCAAGTTTAACTTGCAGCCCGTCCACACACACACTTGACTGCATTTCAGCCAACAGTGTTGAAATGCAGCCTCACAGCCGATACAGTCGACTGAGAGACCCAAGCTAACGTTAGCCGATGTCCTGGTGCTGTGTGCACTTCACATGTCATTCATACCTAGCAACATACAACGCTGCTGTGGTCGAAGCAATTCCTTCAACGGTCAGTTTAATGTCACCGACAAGCAACGCGAGCACCTCAATGCATGCATGAGAATGGAGGACATTGAGGCAGGGGCTAGCGAGTAAAGGGTGCTCTTTGTAAAGGCCCCCCCCAGTAAAGGGTGCTCCGTGTTGCAGGTTGGCTGCGCGTGCAGCCAGGGGCGGACGGGACAAGATGCCTACCCCATCGTTCACCCTCGACGCTCAGCTGAGATTTCATGACAAATGGCTGAAGATCGACCTCCAGGTAAGTCGGTGAACGTGTGTTAAAATGCCATGGACGTATCGGTGTTTACAACAATCTCTGCGTGTTGCCATAACATGACAACCCGTGTGGGCCTCGATACGCTGCTGATCCATCTGACCAAAGAATATTGGGATGTAGTGTATTGCACAAGGAGTTTGTTTGCTTGTTGCCGTTATTGGCGTGTCCGTTTCATCACGTGTAATTTACCATGAAGCTGGGCTGAAGAGCTCTCCCTGTTCCTCTAACTGTGACTGGTCTAGTGACTGTATCAGTGTCAGATGCATGTCTTAGGTTTAACTTTATTTTTGTATGGCTTAAACTGCGGAAGCTTTCAACCAAGCTAAAAAAAAACAACAGCAGGTTTGTTGAATCTTACTTGTGTTATTTTCTTGCATTTCGATACATGTGTTTTACGGTGGATATTGGACATAATGTGTGATTTTAAAAAGTTAAATTATTTAGGATGTAAATAACTAATATATTTTCGTTGGCTCTTGAACAAAAATGAACTTTAAATGTCAGTGAATTAATGTGTTATTGTATTAAATTGATTTTGTATGCCTTGTACAATAGCAAGTGAAGCTGTTATTGGTTAATAATTTGTGTGTGTATTTGTGTTTGTGTGTGTGTGTGTGTGTGTGTGTGTTTGTTTGTGTGTTTGTGTTTGTTTGTGTGTGTGTGTAGCGGGCCTTTTCCCCCGAGGGCCTGAGCGAGATGTGGAATGAGATGGTGAAGGATGAGGAGATCACCTTCACGGGAGAGGAGTCGGCACACACGGGTACGTGGCTGCGAGCCACCCTCACCCTCTCTCCCCATTGGCACGCTCCGCTGAGTGATGTTGGGCGGTGGAGTTATCCATCAGTGCGTCTTGGTGGACACTCTCACCCATGTTGTCCCCACATGGTAGATCCTGAAATGACTTGCAGCGGCCCATTAGCATCTCGCCCGGTGGTAAAATAATGGGACCTCTTTTTTTAAAGAAGAGTGTGTGTTAATATGGATGTTGTCCCGGTGCTCTCCAGAAGACTGCTCCGACTGCTTTGGGGCGCAGAAGAAGGATGACTCCAACGATAAGGAGAAGAAAGAGGAGGAGGAGGCCACCACGGCCGTGCATCACTCCATCATCGAGACGTGGGACTGGGGCCGGCAGCCGGGTGAGTCCCAGCCCACCGGGCTCCAGTAGAACCCTGGTGACCCTCGCTGTGGCGCGGGGTCTGTATCAGAGCAGTGGTCATCCTGTGTGGGTTACAATGTGTGTGGGTTATCATGGGTTATGGTGAGTTATCACAGGTTATATTTTTCTTATGAGGGATCTTGTGAGTATTGTTTAACAGATGATTTGGAGTCCATGAGCGGATATGGTCATTGTAAGATTCTATACTTTTAAAAATAATTTCACAAGGTAGATGTGAAATCATGGCTGGATATCTGGTTGAGATGTGCTCATCGTTGTGGTTGAGTGAGGGTGTGTGTGTGAGTGTGTGTGTGTGAGTAGCCTTCTAAGTGACTCAACATAAGTGGGTGAATAGTTGGGACTCAGAACAGCAACACCAGGGAACACCTAAGTGTATACTTGCACAGCGATCACAGAAGGGCTCCTCTAACGACACGAGATGGACAACTCTTGACTAAATATATTTTTGATATTCTCAATACTCAACTGTCTCTCTGACTGGGGACCTCAGGGTATGTGCAGGCGCACGCTATGCGCTATTCACAGGCTAGCTACAAGCTAAACATGTCAGCTAGATGCTTGCTAGTTATCCACTAATTGTGTGCTAGCCACGAGCTAGGTACCAGCGAGCTTGTTGTCGTTCTGGCACGTGAGCGTGCGATCTGTCGGGAGGTGCTGTGGTGTGGAGGTCAGAGTGGTTATTTATACCCCCCGAAGAATCCAGTGGTAATCCGGACAGGTCCTGTAATGTAGCCTGTAGCGTAGCGTCGCGTCTTGAGCGTGGCCTGTGTTGTTTACTATCCGAGCAGCAGAGGGGTGGGACAGGCTCATGTTGGGCCAGAGATAAGCACGCAGGCCCAGGGGTGCTGGGTGGGGGCCACTGTGAAGCCAGTGGGCTCCGGGAGAGGTGTGTGAACTTGTATTTCCATGAACTTGAGCGTGAGCATGTGATATATACGCTGTGTGATGCATGTATACACAGTTTGTTGTTGTTGTTCATATCGCACACCTTGACACAAATTTGAAAGTTTTGCACACAAAAAAAAGTAAAACGCATAGGTGTAATGAACTTCACCATTTTTCAGCATTGGCTGGATATCAGATGTCATAATCATTGTAATCATACACTGTCCTCTGCGACGAGATCCCATAACAGCTACGGTGTCCTCTGCTCTGCTTGTTGTTCAGACCAGATATAGAGTAGACATGAGACCTGTCTAGTCCAGAAGTCTGTGTGTGTGTCATCCCCCCGCCTTTTATAAGAGGCAGTCAGTCGTACCTTTTAACTTTAATAAACCATTGCGTCTTCAGTCTCGGCTCTATCTCCCTGTTCGCTTCAGTTAATGGAATACCAGCACACAGTGTCTGGCTGGAATACATATCAGTCTCTACAGCACAGCGGGGTCAGCTGACTAAAGTGGATTTCAGATCTGCTATTTCAGCCCGCCTCCCCATTTCTCGTCCCCATGGCTCTGTAGACGTCTGTTTTTGTGCCGGACGTCACCGGGGTAATGGCTTGGTGCTGAGAATGGCTCTTTGTGACATAATATCTGAGTTGAAACTACAAAGCCCACGTGAAATCTGAGCCAGGCTTGTAAAGGCCAGCAAAATACTTGACATACCACGGCCATATTCATACTGAATTCATACTGTATTATGTATTTGGGCATCGCCCAGGTGGGTGCTATGTGTTGGTAGTGGATGAGGTGTGATACAGTATATCAATCTTACACACACAGACACACACTTACTCACCACGTGAAGCACTCTGGGTGCCTTTTAATAGTGCCATATGAATGCAATGAATTAATCAATTCATTTAATTCATGAAAAAAACATATATTTGAAGTTTGTACAAAATGATAATGACATCACAAAGGTATAAATCACAATAAAGGGAGACCTATTCCACGGCATGCTAACCATCCAAGGCAGTCTACTGCAGATTTGACCTAGATTTGATCAAAGAACCCTTTTTTGTGTTGGATCAAAACCCCATCCCAATATATTATAATATGATCATTATTATTGTATTGGAATATAGTAGAATTATTATCTGCGATGGTAGTACCTTTTTATATGTTAATCATAACAAAAGATAATCATTTCTCTGTGTGTGTGTGTGTGTCCGTGTGTCTGTGTGTGTTTCCCTGCGTCCAGATGAGAAGGAGCTGAAGGACTGTCTGATGGTGCTGGTGGACGACCAGCAGAAGCTGTCGGTGCAGATGGCCAAGAGCACGCTGTCGGCGCAGCGTCTGCGCCAGCGGCTGGTCATCCTGGAGCGCTACCTCATCTCGCTGAGCCACAGCATGATGGAGGAGAAGTACCGCGCCCGCTGGAAAACCCCGCCCACGCCGCCGCCGCCCGCCGCAGACAACAAGAGGTACGGCTGAACGCACGCCGGGTGGCCCGCCTCCAGCCGGGGGAAACACACACACACACACACACACCGCCCAGTATGATGTTAAACTCAAATGAGCTTTATTGTCAATTCCTACACATGGCAAGACATACAAAGGAATCGAGAGTACACAGTGCACAGGCCGGACAAGACATTCCTAGTAGTAAAACTAAAGTAAACATTCCTACAGATAAGATGGAAAGATTAAAAAAAAAGACAATACAAGTAGTAAAAATAAATACGCAATGTGCAATTTTGGAATCTACTGTTATATGAGGTTGGAATAGCAGCATAAGTAGCATAAATAGTGCAAACAGTAGTGAGTACATACGTGTAATCTGTATTTTCACAGCATTAACGTTCTGTTCACTGAATGAACGTTTTGAAATGTGCTGATAATGAATGTTTATTGACATAAACTGATAATAGTCATGAGATGTTGACGTTATGAATACTCTGTCATGTGATGTTTTAAAGAGGTCTGTGTGTAATGTAAATGTTTGTAGATGTAAATGTAAAGAGGTCATGGGAACTGCAACATTTCTAGTCAGGGAATTTGGAGTTGACAGAACCCTGCAGCCATGTCTCTGTCTAGACCTCTCCCAATGGAGCCATCAGCTGTGGTCAAAATCATTCTGTGTATGATATCATTTTAATCAGCAACCAGGATCACTATGTCCAGTTACCTTCAGGAACATGACCGAGAGTACATTTAATTCAACCTCACCCGGGAGACCGGCTGGTTTAAGCCACTCCAAAAGAGGCCAGACTTTGTTTGTTGTGTGAGCTAGGTGAAAAAACCTGGCTTCGGGAAGGGAACCTTTTTTTTTTGTGTGTGTGCCTGACCCACACAAAAAAGGGCCCCCTGTTTTTGTTGATAAGCCATCACAAGCCATTTCAAAATCTGCCTGTGACATCACACCTGTTAGCAGATTTTATTTGCCAAGCTTGAGAGAGGATACACAATAATATATAATATCTTGTTTGAAGACCTTGTGTGCCTGACACACACAAAAAAGGGCCCCCTATTTTTGTTGATAAGCCATCACAAGCCATTTCAAAATCTGCCCGTGACATCACAAGTGTGAGTGACATCACACCTGCTTGTAAAGCACAGGCCCTTTTGATATTAATAACTTCAAACCCATTGGTATTTAAAAGGGAGAGGTGCTTTGTATGACCTTCATGTCAATACTGTGTGTGATGAGCTAACCTTGAAGAAGGGTCTGTATTAGTGGAACATGGCCTAGTACAACAGAGCCAGTAACACGAAGGGTAATGTGTGTGTAACACGAAGGGTAATGTGTACGTGTGTGTGTCTCTGTGCGTCTGCAGCCCTCGTCCCCCGGCCAGTAAAGGTGTGGAGGGCCTGGCCAGAGTGGGCTCGAGAGCCGCACTCTCCTTCGCCTTCGCCTTCCTCCGCAGAGCCTGGAGATCAGGTGAGCACACTGGGGATTGGCCTTTGAGTTCAGCAGAGCAGAGAGGCGATCGGCCCGAGCTCAGGTGCGCACGGATGTGATTGGTCGATGGTTCGGTGAACAAGGAGCACATTGGCTGGGAGGTTAGGTGAACAGAAAGGCTGAGTGAAAACGTGTCCTGCAGACTACAGCTGTAAGTCTGTGGGACGCGTTGCGCCACATCACCTCGCTGTTGTCATCAGCGGTAAACTTCACAAGAAGGGTGAGTGGGGCAACACTGTCTGTCCCCAGCGTCAGCTGCCTGGGCCCCGGGTTGGGCGACGTGGTGATCAGTCTCTTCAGGGTGGACCGAGGAACCATGTGACCCAGCCTGTCTCTCCATCTAACCCTCTGTGTGGAGATGGTGGAGTGAGGAGGAGGCTCTGAACCACCACTGCTGTGCATTCCACCAGATAATCCCTCCAAAATGCGCCCCGTCTAAAGAAAGCCCCGATGGCTAAAGATAACCAAGTCAGCGCTTTTATTGGCGTATTACCTCTTGGGGCAGGACATGTCATCATAACGAAATAACCAAAGCCTTTTTATGGCTCGGGGAGCTGTGGTCAGTCGCTAACCTAGGATGGCTTGAATCACATCTCCCTCAGGGGATTAATAAGTCATCATTAACTTGTAGTCTCCTATGAATTTATGCAATAGCTACTTGCACATGGAGAAACCGATCACGCTAGTTTAGTTAGCTTAGCATGCAGGGATGCTCGGTGTGAATGTGCTGTTAATGTGAGACTGAGGTCAGCAGGGACCGAATGGCTGTAGGAGGCCCTGGTCTCTCTCTCTCTCTCTCTCTCTCGCTCTCTCTCTCGCTCTCGCTCTCGCTCTCGCTCTCTCTCTCTCTCTCTCTCTCTCTCTCTCTCTCTCTCTCTCTCTCTCTCTCTCTCTCTCGCTCTCGCTCTCGCTCTCGCTCTCGCTCTCTCTCTCTCTCCCTCCCCCCCTGGTGGTGAGCGTCTGGTAACCAGAGCTCCCTGGTGTGGTGCTGTTGAGCCCCAGGCCAACACCCGTCCTGGTGGGGCCGTGTTCCTGGAACACGGCGCGGGCTGCTTTCCCTGTATAGTCACACGGGGGACCCGGCATGAAGGGGGTCATGTGGGCACATACAGTGACAATACAGTGGATACAGCACAGGTTTTGAGAGTTATTAATAGGGATGAACCGAATCCAGATTTTTTAGGGTTCTGCCGAATACCGAATCCACTGGTTAAGATTCTGCCGAATCCGAACCCGAATACCGAATCCTACTCCCATCCTACTCTATTAACACTAAACACATTAATGAAGTAAACAACGTCAATATCAGTGTATTTTTCGTTAAAAAATAAACTTAAACTTTTTCCAACTTTCTGCAAAGTAAAGTGTTTTTCTTAAAAAAAACAACAAATAAAACAAACAGAATATGTTTGGTGACTTAACTGAAATGAATGTTATTGAACATTTAATCCATAAACATGGATAATAGGCTGTTTTTTTTTTTCGTTTAGATCATAGGCAATGATGAGAAGTTTTCCTTCGTGCACAACTCGTATTCTTTCGGATGTTTCATATGCAAATGCTTTAACGGCGGGGATGTTGTGTATTGTTTAGGTTCCTTGCCACCACGAGACAAATCGGCATTGCAAATTGAACATGTAGCTCGACTTGAATCGCCTTCTATTATCTGAAAGAACTGCCAAACGACACTTTTTCTGTTCACTACTTCCATTTTCGCTTTCTCGCAGCTATAGCCACTGTATTCCAACGCGGCACTTTTTTGTAAACAGATAATTACGTCAACCAGCGTGGCGCGGGCAGTGAAAGCGTAGGATTTGGGTTCGGTGGAAAAAAATGCCAAGGTTCGGCAGAACCCGAACCCCTCAAAAAAGCCCAATATTCGGCCGAATCCGAACCCGAATACTGGATTTGCTCATCTCCAAGCTTGACGTGATGATATGTTCTGTAATCAGGGCTACAGCACTTCTTAGGCAGTCAAAGGGGTTTGCCGGTTGAATATCCACAAAGCGCTGTGTTGTCCTTGAGCAAGTCATTCAACCTTTCACTGTACCCCCCTCCAAAAAAAAAACTAAAACCCAAATAGTCGCAGGCTGAACAGCTGCCTTGAACAGCAGTGCATGTACGAATGTGTGCCAGTGTCTGTGATTGTGTTTTGGGGTGTGAATGTGAGGCATTCACTGTTAAGCACTTTGACCTCGGGGTGCGCTGTGAACAGCCGTGGCGACCGGCTCCATAAACACTCTCTGTAACCCCTGCTGGTTGTGCTGGTCCAGGGGACGACGCGGACCTGTGCAGCGAGCTGCTCCAGGAGTCGCTGGACGCGCTGCGGGCCCTGCCCGAGGCCACGCTGTTCGACGAGGGCACCGTCTCCTCCGTGTGGCTGGAGGTGGTCGAACGGGCCGCCAAGTTCCTCAGGTGAGGCGCCGGGCGAGGGGCTCCAAGCCCCGGCACGCTCCCCAGTCCCCTGCACGCTCCCCAGTCCCCTGCACGCCCCCCAGTCCCCTGCACGCTCCCCAGTCCCCTGCACGCTCCCCAGTCCCCTGCACGCTCCCCAGTGCGCTCCCCAGTCCCCTGCACGCTCCCCGGTCTCCTGCACGCTCCCCAGTCCCCTGCACGCTCCCCAGTCCCCTGCACGCCCCCCAGTGCGCTCCCCAGTCCCCGGCACGCTCCCCAGTCCCCTGCACGCTCCCCAGTCCCCAGCCGTCGCTTGGTGCTTGCCTTGTGTTTGACCGGCATTTCACCGCGACGGCATGCGTGTAACTGTGTGTTGTCTGCGTGTTCCAGCGATGTCCATGGAAGCGCCAGTACCAAAGGCAACATTCCCCTGCAGGACCAGCACCTTGCCCTGGCCATACTGCTGGAGCTGGCTGTCCAGAGGGGCACCCTCAGGTAGGGCGTGGTTCTTCCCCGGCACTTAAAGGGCCCCGTCCACTACCAGGTGATGGTCGTGAAACGGCTCATCAAGATCATGAGCCATTTCAAAGTATCCACGGCACTCGCTGTTAAGGTCCCTCTGAAGCGATGTCTCTGGGTCACTCCTGAACAATGTCTCCTCTGGGTCACTCCTGAACGATGTCTCCTCTGGGTCACTCCTAAACGATATCTCCTCTGGGTCACTCCTGAACGATATCTCCTCTGGGTCACTCCTGAACGATGTCTCCTCTGGGTCACTCCTGAACGATGTCTCCTCTGGGTCACTCCTAAACGATATCTCCTAAACGATATCTCCTCTGGGTCACTCCTGAACGATGTCTCCTTTGGGTCACTCCTGAACGATATCTCCTCTGGGTCGCTCCTTAGTAATGTCTCCTCTGGGTCACTCCTAAGTGATATCTCCTAAACGATATCTCCTCTGGGTCACTCCTGAACGATGTCTCCTCTGGGTCACTCCTGAACGATGTCTCCTCTGGGTCACTCCTGAACGATATCTCCTCTGGGTCACTCCTGAACGATATCTCCTCTGGGTCACTCCTAAACGATATCTCCTCTGGGTGCTCCAGCCAGCTGCTGTCTGCGGTGCTGCTGCTCCTGCGGCTGTGGGGCAACGGAACGCGGGAGATGGACAACGAGCGCTCCACGCAGGGTACCAGCGCCCCACTGCTGCCCCTCCTCCAGCGCTTCCAGAACATCCACAACAGCAAGGAGGAGCCCATACCCGACGACCAACCCGAGGTACGCAACACAACGGGGCGGCGTGGCGGTGAAAGGCTGTGGTTGTGTTTGGACACAAGCACGTGCTGTGAATTGTACAATGGTAAATCAGTAACGCAGAAGTGGCATTCTGGTATTATGTTGAAGAGGTTTTCTTACTGAGCCCGGGAGGGGGTTAGAGTGAATAAAACCCTTTTCTTGTGTATGACTGGTGGATTCAGATCTGAGATGCAGTGTCTACAGATCAACAAACAGAGAAGGTGGTATAAACCAACAAGTATAGTCAACAAAGTCACAGAGTGTAAGACGGGGCGGCAGTAGCTCAGTGGGCAGAGCCGGGCGTCCACTAACCGGAGGGTTGGCGGTTCGATCCCCACCTCCCAACATGTCCACATGTCGAAGTGTCCTTTAGGAAGACACTGAACCCTGCAAATATATGACAACAAATGCATGACAAAAAAAAAAAGTACAGATTGTGAGTCGCTTTGGACAAAAGCGTCTGCTAAATGCCCTGGATGTAAAAGTGTAGCCTCCTCTGAGCTCCACTGAGGAGGTCTGACCCAAACTCCGCCTCCCTCCTCAGATCCTGGCGGCGCCCCTGAGCCCCAACGAGTGTTTCCTGCGCTACCTGACGCTGCCGCAGGACAACGAGCTCGCCATCGACCTGCGCCAGACCGCCGTGGTGGTCATGGCCCACCTGGACCGCCTGGCCGCGCCCTGCAGCCCGCCGCACTGCAGCTCGCCCACCTCGCACAAGGTCCGCGCCGTAACCGCGGTGACCGCGCCGGGCGCCGCCCCTTCCCACGATGCATTGCTTCGCGTCCCGATTTTTTTCCTCTCTCTGTGAAATAGTGGATTGCAGCCTTGGAGATAAAATGTTGTTCTGCGGTTGAGATGAATGAATTCGACTGGGAAAAAAAATAAAAACTGTCTGCAACATAAACTCTGTTTTTTCCACGAAAAGTTGGACCTTTGACTTGGCTAACTTTTTTCTGAGAAGTCACAGACCAGTACGTCAATGGGCTAATTATTTTCGATTTTCTTTTCCAAGGAAAAACATTGTTGATGTTGCATGCTGTGGTTTTTTCTGTACCTTCTTTAATTATAAATTAGCTGAGCGTGACTGTGCTCCTTGACCTAGTCGCCAGTAGAAAAAGGAATTCAAACTCCACTGAAAAATGTTTTTTTTCATTCTGACCCAAATACGCAATCAGTGCTGTCTTTGTAACGCTGTCGGAGATCAATGCATCAATTCTCATCAGTGCTCTGTCCCTTCCTCTCTGTTATCTGTTGTGCTGCCCCCGCCCATGTGACCGGACGAGCCTGTTTACTAGAGTAAACACGTCAACAAACCAAACGGCGCCACCGTTCACCACGTGGACAATCCCACGAGGTGCTGATCCATCTCTACCACAACCACGGCCCTGGTCCAACCCACCGTATCCTCTTGTGTGCCCCCAGGGAACCCTGCAGGAGGTGATCGCCTGGGGCCTGCTGGGCTGGAAGCTCTACGCCAACGTCAACGGGCCCATCCAGTGCAAGGCCCTGTCCAGCGTGGGCGTGGCCCAGATCGTGTGCTCGGAGAAGGGCTTCCTCATCCTGTCGAGCAGCGGCGCCGTCTACACCCAGAACTACAAGAGCACCACGCTGGTGCGTCCCACCCCCCAACCCCCCCCACACATCTCCTGGGGAGCAGTGTTCTTCTTGTGGTTGTTGTTTCACGAGGGCTTCCTTGTGTAGCACGCATGCCCGCAGCGTGGTTTTCTCAATGGCCGCCTTTCAGAGTTGGCTGGCTGTGGGTATTGATGAACACTGATATGAAAGGGCAAAAAAAACACACAAAAAAACCCATATCAAATCACCGCAACCATGACAAGCATATAAAAACGATGACTCGTGTGATAATGCGCTGATGAGGCATATAAAAACTCCCACTGAAACGTGGTGATCATCAACGCGTTGATGACGGGACACCAAAATACAACGATGAGATGTTTCAAGACATGATGGCTTGTATTAAAACGACAGTAGTGAAATATACTTTTTTTAAATCTGTAATTTGCCATATGTGTATATATATATATATATGTATTTTTGTATACATGTGTTAGAAAATCTTCTGCAGTCCATTGAGTCTCAACATGAATGAATCCATCCATGGGTCCATGACCTGCTGCTGTTCCCCAGGCCCCCATGCTGGTGCACACGCTGAGCTCCAGGAAGATGGTGAGGCTGGCCGCCCATCCCGACGGCCAGCACTACCTGGCCCTGTCGTCCAACGGGGAGGTCTTCTCCTGGGGCTGTGGGGACGGAGGACGCCTGGGACACGGAGACACCACGTAAGGAACCCGGCGTGCCAAGGAGAGACCCCATGTCTCAGTGCTGGCTCAGCTCAGCTCGTGGACGTTTCAATAGCGGGTTGAGATACTTTGAGATTTAGCCTCTGATGTTGTTGTTGTTGTTGTTGCTTGTGTGGAACAATGGCTCTTGTAGGCAGGGGAGTCTTAATGGCCCAGGGTGTTTGACTCCCAGGGCCATAAGGTTCTGGGTTCCCACCCCGATGTCTGCAGTCTACCTGCAGGCATCCACGATCAAGGTGACCCTTCAGTGAGGGAAACCATGTGAAGTGAATGAGCCACTACAAGGCATTTCACAAGGTATCCTTTCGTGGCCTTGCCAATGGCGGTATCCACCTAACGACCACCAGCACCGAAACACAGACAGCAACGTGTTCGCGTTAACCCCGGGTTGCCTAGCGACGGCGCGCCGCCACCCGGCCACCACGGTAACGGTTGCCATGGTTCCAGGTACCTGGAGGAGCCGGCCATGATCGCGGCGTTCAACGGGAAGCAGGCGGGGAAGCAGGTGGTGCAGATCGCCTGCGGGAGCACCTACAGCGCCGCCATCACGGCCGACGGCGAGTTGTACACCTGGGGCCGCGGGAACTACGGGCGCCTGGGCCACGGTGAGCACCGCCGCGCGCTGGTCACGTGACCATTACACGCCCACCGCCACGCGCTGGTCACGTGACCGTTACACTTCCACCGCCACAGCAGTGGTCACCTGACCATTACACGCCCACCGCCACCGCAGTGGTCACGTGACCGTTACACGGATCACATGACCATTACACGTCCACCGTCACCGCAGTGGTCACGTGACTGTTACACGGGTCACATGACCATTACACGTCCACCTCCACCTCAGTGGTTTATCACTCACCGTGCAAGTTAGGGAAGTTACTGATAACATGAAAGCATGATATAATCAAAAATAAGGGAAATGAGCTTCAACATCAGTGTGTTTATGTACCGAAACTATATGATTACAGAAATGTCAATTTTGCCCATCGCCACGGCAACTCAAAGTCAAAGTAGCTTTATTGTCAATTCCTTCACATGGCAAGACATACAAAGGAATTGAGAGTACGTTTCTCACTCTCCCACGGTGAAACAGATAAAGTGCACAGGGCACAACATGCAGGACAAGACATTCCTAATACTAAAACTGAAGTAAACATACCTACAGATAAGACAGAAAGATAAAAAAAAGACAATACAAGTAGTAAAAATAAATATGCAATGTGCAATGTCGAAATCTACTGTTATATGAGGTAGGAATAGCAGCATAAGTAGCATAAATAGATAGGCATATTCAGATACATCCACCTGTACTTTAATATTTGCTTCAATGGTGGACAACCCTGGCATAGTGGTGATGGAAGGTCAACAATGGATAAGAACCTTCAGGTGTAATAAGCATGGCGTGGCCTCAGACCTCTGCAGGCCTCGGTCATCACTGAGCTCTATAGGTCTGGATGTGATGAGAAGTTGTGGGTCCTAACCATGGAGGTCTCTTGTTGATGTCCAGGCTCCAGTGAGGACCAGACCACCCCCATGCTGGTGACGGCGCTGAAGGGTCTGAAGGTGCTGGATGTGGCGTGTGGCAGTGGAGATGCCCAAACGCTCGCGGTGACGGAGAACGGTGAGAGAACAACACCAAGAACCAATAGCAGATGATCCTCGGGAATGACGGGATGATACTGATGATGATACGGACGGGAATGAATAGATGATGGATTAACTCTTTGGCAGGCAATTTGGAGCAAAGTGTAAAATACATTATGAAGTTTGGAGCGGCTCCAAAGCCACTCCCCAAAACCAGTTTGCTAGCTTCAGCAGTAGATCTGCCTCGTCTTGTAATGATTATACGTGCTTATGACAGGCCTGCGGCAGCCACAGGTACCGGCTGTGTTTGCATCTCTCACCTTGAGACAAACGTTGTTCCTCAATGCATTGATTGTTCATCTACTTCCCTTGTCATCCTCTCACCCGCGAATCAACATCTGGTTTATTAAAACATCATCATTGATCAATCTACGCCCTGTGGGGTCCCAGGCCAGGTGTGGTCCTGGGGGGACGGGGACTACGGCAAGCTGGGCCGCGGGGGCAGCGACGGCTGCAAGACCCCCAAGCTGGTGGAGAAGCTGCAGGACCTGGACATCGAGAAGGTGTGCTGCGGCAGCCAGTTCTCCGTGGCGCTCACCAAGGACGGCCAGGTGTACACCTGGGGCAAGGGAGACAACCAGCGGCTGGGCCACGGCACCGACGAGCACGTCCGCTACCCCAAGCTGCTGGACAGCTTACATGGTAGGTTGGACAGCTTTATTGGTAGGTTGGACAGCTCACATGGTAGGTTGGACATCTGACATGGTAGGTTGGACATCTTACATGGTAGGTTGGACATCTTACATGGTAGGTTGGACAGCTTAAGTGGTAGGTTGGACATCTTACATGGTAGGTTGGACATCTTACATGGTAGGTTGGACATCTTACATGGTAGGTTGGACATCTTACATGGTAGGCTCACCGCATGGAGTTGCTCAGTGGGGGCTTTCACCCAAAGTGGCTGAGAAGTTACAGTGTGTGCACTTGGTTATAGATGGAAATCTGAACGGAAACGGAGCTCTGCGAATCGGGCATCTGATGCAGAGAGTCATAATGCACACTTTTTTTTCAGCCGCACAGCATGAACAGATTTACTTGGTGGCTTTGCTGCCATCTGCTGCTTTTTAAATCTGAACCCTGAAGAAATTAGTTATGAATTGTGTCTCTTTTCATTTTTGAGTAAAAAAAAAAAGATTTTGTTCTAATCAGTCACAGTCAGTCACTCTGTTTATTTAGCACTTTTTACCACTGATTCCAAATATATTGGGATCCTGTGCCTCAACAGACACACCTGCTACCGTCTGTCTCAAGATGTTCAGGTGGTGATGCTCATCACTGTAGTGCAGGCCCATGTGTCCTCAGTGGCCTGAGCCATGTCCTCTCGCCTCCAGGGAAGAAGGTGGTGGACGTGGCGGTGGGCTCCACACACTGCCTGGCCCTGACAGACGACGGCGAGGTCCACAGCTGGGGCAGCAACGACAAGCTGCAGCACTTTGACACGCTCTTCTCCAACAAGAAGCAGCCCAAGGCGCTGCCGGGCCTCAACTCCAAGCACATCGTGGGCATCTCCTGTGGACCCGGACAGGTAGACCCACACACAGCCTCTACAGACTTAGAGACACACAGGGCCTCATTTACTAACAGAATTGCGTCCATTTCTAGCGTAATTTGCGGGTAAAATAGGCGCAAAAACATGGAACCGTATTTACGAACGTGGCGCAACGGGGTAAATGCGCAAATAGCCTGCCTCTGAAGAGGCGATAGGCAAGTTGCGCATCCCGCCTCATATATATGCATAAATGGGAGTGTATCAGGGAAAGTGGGAGTGAATCGCAAAGAGCTGGGAGGTAACGCGTTAAGTGCGCCTTATTATGTATTGCGTGGTATTTACTAAGATTGCCTGAGAAGTGCGCGACTCGAATTGGAGCGCAAATCTCCGCCTCATAAAAGCAGGTGTAAACCAGGGAGCGGGTTTTGCTTGAGCCTGTAAACAAGGACATGGCAGCTGTTGTAAGAGCAAGAAGAAGACACCGACAAAGGCACCGCGCCGATCAGCGACCACTTCCTGGTCGCTGATCGGCGCGGAACTTTTGTTTTCTTTTTCTTGGATCGTCCATGGTTACGCAAACACGCAGACCCATTCTCCCTTCTTTTAACGGTGCGCTAATTACACTAGGGCGGAGTATGGCGCTGATTGCCTGATGAAGTACGGGTTTGATAAATACAACGTAAAGTGCGGTGACGAATGCTGCGCAAATAACGGCTCGGCGCTGGCGCAGATTACGCTGCGGTCGCAAATGTTAGTAAATGAGGCCCACAGCCTCTACAGACTTAGAGACACACAGCCTCTACAGACATAGAGACACACAGCCTCTTCAGACCTATACGTAGACACACAGCCTTTACAGACGGCCTCTTCAGACCTATAGACACAGCCTGTACACACAGCCTCCTACAGACCTACAGTATAGACACTCAGCCTCTACTGACCTGTAGACACACAGCCTCTACGGACCTACAGTATAGACACACAGCCTCTACGGACCTACAGTATAGACACACAGCCTCTACAGACAGCCTCTACAGACCTACAGTATAGACACACAGCCTCTACGGACCTACAGTATAGACACACAGCCTCTACACATCTACTCATAGTGCTTGGGCGCTCCTTCATCCCACCAACCATCAGGCTCAGGAAGCTCCAACACCACCAGACAAATGGACTGAACTTCACATTCACATACACCACACCACACACCTTGGACTTTCTCCTAGCCGTTGTTATTCTAGGTCTATTCATATGTTGTACCTGGAATTCCTGTAAAAATTTGCACATCTTGCACCTTGCACTTTCCGCATATTTGCACTATCTATCTATTTTGCATTTTTCACTATAAACAGCAATCAAGGACGCTTACCACATATGCATATAGGTTCTCACTCCTCACCGACCTGACTTAAGAGCTCGTATTTAATTTAATTTATTGTTTATTGTTTGACTTTAGCCAGGCTCTTACTGCACATCTATCCCCTGTACTGCTGGTCACTGTGAATTTCTCCTAAGGGGGATTAATAAAGGAATATCTTATCTATCTTATCTTATCTTACACACAGCCTCTACAGACCTGCAGTATAGACACCCATCCTCTACAGACCTACAGTATAGACACACAGCCTCTACATACCTGCAGTATAGACACCCGTCCTCTACAGGCCTGCAGTATAGACACACAGCCTCTGCACACAGCCTCTACAGACCTACAGTGTAGACACCCATCCTCTACAGACCTATAGATAGACAGCCTCAACACACAGACCAATAGACAAATGGCCTCTAAAGACCTGCAGGATAAACACACAGCCTCTGCAGACCTACAGTATAGACCCACAGCCTCCATAGACCTACAGTATAAACACACAGCCTCTACAGACCTACAGTATAGACACACAGCCTCTGCAGACATCCTCTACAGACCTGCAGTATAGACACCCATCCTCTACAGACCTGCAGTATAGACCCACAGCCTCTGCAGACCTACAGTATAGACCCACAGCCTCCATAGACCTGCAGTATAGACACCCATCCTCTACAGACCTGCAGTATAGACACACAGCCTCTACAGACCTGCAGTATAGACACACAGCCTCCACAGAGCTATAGGCTCACTCGGCCTGATGAATCCGTGGTATTGTCCTGGACCAGAAGGGACGGTGAATGGATGCTTGTGTTGTGTCCCGCAGAGCTTTGCGTGGTCGTCGTGCTCCGAGTGGTCGGTGGGCCAGCGCGTGCCCTTTGTGGTGGACGTGTGCCCTATGACCTTTGAGCAGCTGGACCTGCTGCTGCGGCAGGTCAGCGAGGGCATGGACGGCAGCTCTGACTGGCCGCCGCCGCAGGAGAAGGAATGCATGGTGGTGGCCTCCCTCAACCTCCTGCGCCTACAGGTAGGACCCTCCAGATGACCCCTCGAAGCACTGTGACCCCTGACCCCTGACCCCTACCTACTCGTTAGTGACCGCATCTGTGTTCAGCGTCAGTCACGACAAAGGAGGGGAAAGATGGGACGACTCCTCAGATATGGCTCGTAGGAGTGCAATTATGCATGAAATGATGGCAAAATAACCATTGGGTGTTCTGAAAATAAATGGGATAGAAAATACATTTTGTTGCTGTAGCAACTCTGCGCTCCAGTTTTTTTTTGTATTTTTGTAAACTTGCTTGTGTCACACTTTTTTTTGTAGTTGCTGTTGTAATTATTCCCAGACCCAACTGTAAAGCAAAAATGGAAACGATATGTTTCCAGCTATTAAGAGCCACTACCCAATAAACCCTATCTTTAAAATGTTTTCTTGTGTGTGTGTGTGTCTGTGCGTGCGTGTGTGCGTGCCTGTGTGTGTGTGTGTGTGCGTGTATGCGTGTGAGTGTGTGTGTGCCTGTGTGTGTGTGCCCGTGTGTGCGTGCGTGCGTGCATGCGTGTGTGCGTGTTTGTGCGTGCGTGCCTGTGTGTGTGTATGTGTGTGTGTGTGTGCCTGTGTGTGCGTGCGTGTGCGTGCGCATCCCTCCCCTCCAGCTCCACGCGGCCATCAGTAACCAGGTGGACCCCGAGGAGCTGGGCCTGGGCCTGGGCAGCGGGCTGCTGAACAACCTGAAGCAGACGGTGGTGATGCTGGCCAGCAACGCCGGCGTGCTCAACACGGTGCAGGCCGCGGCGCAGGCCGTCCTGCAGAGCGGCTGGTCCGTCCTGCTCCCCACCGCCGAGGAGAGAGCCAGGGCCCTGTCCTCCCTGCTGCCCAACGCTGGTGAGGGGGGGGGGAGACGGGGTGGTGGTGGGGGTGGTGGGGGTGGTGGTGGTGGTGGTGGTGGTGGTGAGGGGGGAGACGGGGGTGGTGGTGGTGAGGGGGGAGACGGGGGTGGTGGTGGTGGGGGTGGTGGTGGTGGTGTGGTGGTGGTGCTTATAGCTAAAGTAGAACCAGAAAGTATTCGGGAAAAATGAGTCAGTATTCGAGTCACCTGATATGACTGTAAGTGGAGAATCTCCATTTATATCAACTTCTCAATATCAATCTTATGTCATATGATCGTATCTCTTCTTATTTAATCCAACCACATGTCTCGGCTCACCAATCAAGCACAAACTGCAGCGCGTTTGTGGGGAAAAGGGGGGCAGCCGCGGCCTACTGGTTAGGGCTTCGGATTTATAACCGGAGGGTGGCCGGTTCGAACCCCGACCAGCGCGAACGGCTGAAGTGCCCTTGAGCAAGGCACCTAACCCCTAACTGCTCCCTGAGCGCCGCTGTTGCAGGCAGCTCACTGCATCGGGTTTAAGTGTGTGCCTCACCATCACTGTGTTCTGAGTGTGTCACTAATTCACGATTGGGTTAAATGCAGAAGACCAAATTTCCCTCACGGGATCAAATGAGTAATTCTTCTTCTTAAAAAAAAAGCACAGAGAATGGGATGGCGACTGTTTGACTCTGTTTGTCCCTGCTGTGTCTCCGTAGCGTCCGGTAACGAGATGAGCGTGAGCCCCGGCCGTCGCTTCATGATCGACCTGCTGGTCAGCAGCCTGATGGCCGATGGCGGCCTGGAGTCCGCCCTCAACGCCGCCATCACGGCGGAGATTCAGGTGCACACCAACGTCTGTGTTTTTTGCAAGCAACGCTGCAACGATGGTTGTCAGCATGCAGTCGTTGCAGTCTCTGTAAATTATGGAGGCTGTGAACACAAGGGGAAATAAAAACACTAAAAGAGGATGATCTTGCAGTTGACCTGTTATGATTTACAAAACAAACCAACTGCATTTTCCTCTTGGAACATCAGTCGGCCACATAGCTGACAACCTCACGTCCTCCCTCCTTGTCTCCCTTCCTCAACCCCATCCTCCCTCTCACACCAAAACACCTCCCTCCCTTTCCATTGTTTCCCTCAGGACATCGAGGCCAAGAAGGAGGCGCAGAAGGAGAAGGAGATAGACGAGCAGGAAGCCAACGCCTCCACCATGCAGCGCTGCCGCACCCTGCTGGACAAAGACCTCATCAACACCGGCATCTACGAGTCGGCCGGCAAGCAGAGCCTGCCCCTGGTGCAGCTGGTGCAGCAGCTCCTCAGGTACCTCCTGGACCTTCTCATCACTGCACTGAGGCATTTAGAGAGGATTACGCCACAGCCGGCATCATCAACAACATCACTGCTGATTGGACCACGCTTGGTGTTTTTGACAAGGCTCGGCCATATTGATGAGAAACCTAAGGTTAGCTTGTGGTGGCTAGGCGATAGCCGCTAGGTGAGGTTAGGTGGCGGTTACCTCTGTGACCTCAGGAAGGCTCTGGAAAATTATGAGAATCAGAAGGAATGAGAACCCTGGTTATGTCAACACTGGGAACTCCATCCTCCGTCGGCCTTCCAGTACTTCTCTGTCCCGGTACATCTGTGGCCTCCGTGCCACAAAGCAGACCTCTGGGTCTCTCCCTCAGACTGACCCTGGATGTGTGTGTCTGTGTGTGTGTCCCGGTTCCCCCCCCCCACAGGAACATGGCGTCCCAGACCATCTCCAGGCTGAAGGACGTGGCGCGGCGCATCTCCAGCTGCCAGGAGGCGGAGCAGGTGAGCAAGGAGCGCTCGGCCTCGCTGGACCTCCTGCTGCGCTTCCAGAGGCTGCTGGTCAGCAAGCTGTACCTGGGGGTCAACGGCACCGAGACCCTCAACGGATACAGTAAGACCCCCCGTTCTCTCCTCTCTCCTGTCTGTTCTGTTGTGTGGAGGTTCTGCGCTCACGAGCTGCATGGTGTGGGTTATGGAACATGGCTCAACACTGTGATGATACTGCTGTGTATCTCTGCATTACTGTGTCTGTATCTGCCGTCTCTCCTGCCTCTTCTCTCCACCCGGTTGTCCTGTATAATGTACCAATGTATCTCTGTGTCATTCGGATTTTGGTAATTAATTAATTGGATGTCTATTAAAAATTGTATTTTCCTGATGGATGAAAATGTCACGCTAGTCAGTGAAACGTTATGGGTGATTAGTGGGTCGATTACTTGATCAGTAAGCGTGACTTTTGAGTAGTAGTTCATAATCAATATTTGTGTGTGTGTGTGTGTGTGTGTGTGTGTGCGCGTGTGCGTGTGCGTGTGTGTGTGTGTGTGTGTGTGTGTGTGTGTGTGTGTGTGCGTGTGTCTGTGTGTGTGTGTGCGTGCTGCAGACCCAGAGCTACTGGGCGTGGGCTCCCTGCTGAAGAAGTACATTGCCTTGCTGTGCACTCACATGGGGGACATCCTGCCCGTGGCCACCAGCATCGCCTCCACGGGACACAGACACTTTGCTGAGGTGTCCCGGGTCATCGAAGGAGATCTCACCGGTACTTGACCTTTCATCCATTCATTCGTACACCCATTTCTGGCTCTGTAAGCCTATATGCACTGTATGCAGTTCATTATGGGCAGCATTGTGTGCATGCATTAGCGTGTGGCTAGCATGTAGCTGGAGGTAGCTAACAGCCAGCCCCAGTCCGCTAACGGTAGCCCGCTGTTGTGTTTATCGCAGCGTGCTGCTCACTGAGCTGGTGGTCTCCGTGGCACTTGTTTGCTAACATGAACGTGATTGTGTTTCTCCAGGCGTGCTGCTCCCGGAGCTGGTGGTGTCCATGGTGCTCCTGCTCACCATGGACGCCGGGCTGCTGCAGGAGACCGGCTCCATCCCCCTGCTGGCGGGGCTGCTGGAGCCCCTGGACCGCTACAACCACCTGGCCCCCGGACACGAGAGGGACGACCACGAGGACCTGGCCTGGCCCGGCATCATGGGTAAAGCAGAGGGGGGCGTGGTCTCGGAGCTGTGGGAGGCGGTTGTCAGGGCAACGTGACGGGTGATGAGGCTGTCGCAGTGGGGAGGTGGTTGTCAGGGCAATGTGACGGGTGATGAGACTGTCGCAGTGGGGAAGTGTTTGTCAGGGTAAAATGATGGGTGATGATACTGTCACAGTGGGGAGGTGGCTATCAGGGTAATGTGATGATACTATCACAGTGGGGAGGTAGCTGTTAGGGTAATGTTAAGGGAAATGAGACTATCACAATTGGGAGGTGGGTGCTAAGGTAATGTGATGCGTGATGTAAAGTAGTGGAGATTTAACTTCCACATTTTTGAATATATAGTCAAACTAAAAGTTGAACTACCTAAATACTATTATTATTTTGTCCTGCAACACCGTAGAGACACAGCAAAGAAAATGTCTGGATGATTTTCGTAGGCCCTAGGTGTTGTGTGATTAGCTTAGATCGAGTGTGTGCATGTAGCAGATAGCTTGGAAGTAAGCTAGCTTGGAAAGTGCTGTGGCGTATGATTGCTGCTAGCTTGTCTCGGTGTGTGTGTGTGTTGCGGAGCAGCGTGTGTTTTCAATGTAACTAGCGTGGCTCTGCTGTGGCAGGCTCGTTCTTTACAGGTCAGAGCTCCAAGAACAACGAGGAGGTGTCCCTCATCCGCAAGGCCGACCTGGAGAACCACAACAAAGATGGCGGCTTCTGGACGGTCATCGACGGCAAGGTGTACGACATCAAGGACTTCCAGGCCCAGTCGCAGTCGCTGGCCGGGAACAGCGTTCTGGGTAATTTTGAAGCATCAACAATCATCGTGCAGATGTCATCATCAGATGTGCGGAAATCCAATTTGTAGAAGGCGTGCGCGATATTTTTGAGCCGTGTTATACTTGGCTTCTGTTTCATCATGGAATTTCTCTGAAGATTTTCTCCTGTTGTCATGATGCAATTTAACTCAATCACTCAACAGAATCATGCAATTGTTACGCAATTATGCAATTTATCCTGTGTTAACCCAACATTTGGGTGAAAAAAGGGACTCATAAAGCATCTTATCTTTACTAGTAACAGTTTGACAGGGAGTGACTTCAAAGCTATATTCAGATTGGTCTGATGTGACCTCTTTTTAAAAGGCCAGTCACCACTAATGACATGACTCTGACATCACCCCATCGTCTCCCTGGTTGCAGCCCAGTTTGCCGGGGAGGACCCAGTGGTTGCCTTGGACGCAGCGCTGCAGTTTGAGGACACCAGGGAGTCCATGCAGGCCTTCTGCGTGGGCCAGTACATGGAGGTACGGAGCCACCAGGGTTCAGCTTCTCCGGGGCTAGATGTTGTCTGGGAGAACATATTGTACTGTTAATAACGTTCACGTATATGTTCAATTATATCTACTTGATATACTCTAGGTGTCTCCAGCCCAGACCATGATGATACATACCATCATGACTTAGATTAGTTAGCTCTAGTACAGTGAGGCTCTACCTCCGTGGTGTGGTGACATGCTCCTCCTCAGCCCAACCAGGAGACGGTGACCACACCGGACCTCAGCAGTCTGTCGTCCCCGCTCATCGACACGGAGAGGAACCTGGGCCTCCTGCTGGGCCTCCACGCCTCCTTCCTCACCATGAGCACGCCCCTCTCCACCATCGAGATCGAGTGCGCCAGTAAGACCACCTCCACCGACCGCCCGACGCTTCCCTTAGTGTGGCCTACAGTTCCCACTACATGGTGGAATGTTGACGTCATCTTTCAGAACCGGACCGCCACGGTCCTGGATGAGTGACGTCTAGTCCAACTGTTCTACACAAAACAGAATGCGATTTTTCTTTCTGACAACCCGCGTGTGATGTGACACTCTGTTGCCCTACTCGACTCAAGTCTGGTTTAAGCCTACTTCAAATGGCTTCAGACTCCGTGCTTGTCTCTTCAATCCTCATCATGTTCCTTCCCCCCATCCCAGAGTGGCTCCAGTCCTCCATCTTCTCCGGGGGTCTGCAGACCAGCCAGATCCACTACAACTACAACGAGGAGAAGGACGAGGACCACTGCACCTCCCCCGGGACCACCTCCCCGGACAAGGCCAAGCTGTACTCCCGCAGGCTGACCCTCAGCGACCACGCCCAGCCCTTCCTGCAGGCCATCGCCGACAACAACACGCCCGACCACACCGTCAAGGTCAGGGGGTCACCGCGCTAGAGTATACCCTTCGTCCTCTAGGTCAGGGGTCGCTGCTTTAGAAGATGACCTCGTCGCTAAGTTCCTACTTGTAGAGCATGACCTCACCCCTGAGGTCAGAGGTCACTTTCGGGTCCTGGGTCCAAAACATGATATGATAAATCGCTGAATTGATTATTGTGTCAAAGAAAGAGCCCTGGGTTTTCTGTTGATTTCAACTGAACTGTATGTGTGAGATGGCGTCTTATGGACGGCACACTGAAGGATGGAGTCCAGACGCCACCTCTCGGTGTGTTGACTCCCGGTTCTGTCTGTCGGTTCCTTCCAGGACTTCCTGTGCCAAATCGAGCGGTGCTGTAAGCAGTACCACCTGATCACCCCCATCACCTTCCCCCCCGAGCACCCCGTTGAGGAGGTGGGCCGGCTGCTGCTCTGCTGCCTGCTCAAGCACCAGGACCTCGGTAACCTAGCAACCCAGCATCCCTTAAGAGGCAGCACCCTGGCAACTAGAAACCAGGAGCTAAAATTAAGACAATTAAAGACAAAAAAAGATTCACCGTTTGAGGTCACCTGAATAGGGTGATTGGATTCGGCATTTTTTTTGTATCCCAGATAGAAAATCCAGAAAGTATCGTACAGCAAGCAGTTGAATTAAAACAAATAAAAATGCTAAAATGTACAGAAAAAAAGTATTTACACAGCAAGCAGATTAGGTAGACATTATTGACTCGGCAGACATCGACAGTATATGCTGCATCATTGATTATTGTAACGTTACACATGATTGACCACTATACATACTGTATGTGAAGAAATGCCAATGCGCGTGCTTGTATCATTGGTTTTTGAGTTCAGGACCTGTGGCTTGTGTTTCCATGGCAGGGCATGTCGCGCTCTCATTGGTCCACCAGTGTGCCTTGGGCGTGGACCAGACCAAGCAGCGGTCCATGCCCAAGTGTGTGATCGACGTCTGCCGCATGGTGTACCAGGCTAAGTGCTCCCTCATAAAGGTATGGAGATCACACCATGGGGTGGTTTACCTGTTGGACATAACGATGAGGTCATGGACAGTGTGGGAGTCAGGTTAGCAGAGTTTAGGGGTTCCACAGTGGCACACATGTTAAGACTGTAATTGTGCACTCAGTGTTGTTAAAATGGTTTGGATCTCGCCACAACATGTAAACGGAGCGCCTGGACAGAGCAGGTCGTCCACTAACCGTAAGGTCGGCGGTTCGATCCCCTAATCCTCCAACTGTCCGTATGTTGAAGTGTCCTTGAGCAAGACACTGAACCCCAACTTGCTCCCTGGGCGCTGAACATAGCAGCCCACTCCTCCTGTGTACCATAGAATGGGTCATAATGCAGAGAACTATAACTTTCCCCATTTTTGTGACGAATAAAGGGCTTAATCTAATACGACAATTAGTCATGAGGGATTTTTTGGACAAAAAAAATTGGCTCATTGGCTCACCATACAAGTACTTTGACACGAGTGCTTTTGTTGTTGGGGTTCATGTATGTCGCATTATGTCATCATCACGTGTGTGTGTGTGTGTGTGTCTGCATGTGTGCGTGTGTGTCTGCATGTGCGTGTGTGTGTCTGCGTGTGTGTGTGTGTGTGTGTGTGTCTGCGTGTCTGCGCATGTGTGAGTGTGTGTGTGTGTGTGTGCGTGTGTGTCTGCGTGTGTGTGTGTGTGTGCGCGTGCGATGGCCGCCCGCAGACCCACCAGGAGCAGGGCCGCTCCTACAAGGAGGTGTGCGCCCCGGTGATCGAGCGTCTCCGCTTCCTGTTCAACGAGCTGCGGCCGGCGGCCAGCAACGACCTGTCCATCGTGTCCAAGCTGAAGCTGCTGAGCTCCCAGCCGCGCTGGAAGAAGATCACCCAGAAGCTCATCAGGGACCGCCGGAAAAAGCGAGGTGGGCGGCGATGGTGTCGGTTGTTGTTAACGACAGTGTGTGCGCAGTTATGAAATGTTATGAAATCTTATGAAATCTTATGAAATGTTGCTGCTGATGTTCACAAGCTACCACAGGTCATTACCAAACATTGTGATGTTTAAAAGGTTGTTGTCTTGTGAGATCAGTATAATGTATAATATCTATTCATTATAATATATACAGTATATATCTTTTTTATTTTTTTGGTATTTTATTCTATTTATATTTTGTATTCTATTTATGTACCCAGGCTGCTATTGCGACCCAATTTCCCTTAGGGGATTTATAAAGTTTTATCTATCTATCTATCTATCTATCTATCTATCTATCTATCTATCTATCTATATCTATCTATCTATCTATCTATCTATCTATCTATCTATCTATCTATCTATCTATCTATCTATCTATCTATCTATCTATCTATCTATCTATCTATCTATCTATCTATCTATCTATCTATCTATCTATCTATCTATCTATCTATCTATCTATCTATCTATCTATCTATCTATCTATCTATCTATCTATCTATCTATCTATCTATCTATCTATCTATCTATCTATCTATCTATCTATCTATCTATCTATCTATCTATCTATCTATCTATCTATCTATCTATCTATCTATCTATCTATCTATCTATCTATCAAATATATATACTGTTAAAAACAGTAATATATCCAATGCATACTTCTTGACAGGCACATTATAATGAGTCTCATTATATTTCTTTCTTCTGATTGACAGTGCCTAAGAAGTCAGAGTCAGCTGACATCGAGCAGCCAAAGATGGAGAACGAAGGGACCAATGAGGAGGAGGTTAACGTCACGGTTAGCCCCGCCCCCGCTGACAGGAAGACCACCACTAGCAAACCAAAGGTAATCAGCCTTCATTAGAGAAGTCTTTCAACGACCTTTCATCATTCCTCTTGAAGGGATATATGAAGTGATACAGACGTATCTGTCTGTCTTTCTATTTCTTTTGTTTCCTCTTTTCCTTCTCTCCTTTTATTCTTTCCTTCCCTCCTGTGTACCTTTCCTCTTACCTCTCCCTGTGACGTATCTGTGATGATGATGTAAGCGGGTTGTGTTAGTGACTGAGCTGTGTTCCTCCCTGTGAGGTTGTGTTTGTGACTGAGCTGTGTTCCTCCCTGTGAGGTTGTGTTAGTGACTGAGCTGTGTTCCTCCCTGTGAGGTTGTGTTAGTGACCGAGCTGTGTTCCTCCCTGTGAGGTTGTGTTAGTGACTGAGCGGTGTTCCTCCCTGTGAGGTTGTGTTAGTGACTGAGCTGTGTTCCTCCCTGTGAGGTTGTGTTAGTGACTGAGCTGTGTTCCTCCCTGTGAGGTTGTGTTTGTGACTGAGCTGTGTTCCTCCCTGTGAGGTTGTGTTAGTGACTGAGCTGTGTTCCTCCCTGTGAGGTTGTGTTAGTGACGGAGCTGTGTTCCTCCCTGTGAGGTTGTGTTAGTGACTGAGCTGTGTTCCTCCCTGTGAGGTTGTGTTAGTGACTGAGCTGTGTTCCTCCCTGTGAGGTTGTGTTAGTGACTGAGCTGTGTTCCTCCCTGTGAGGTTGTGTTTGTGACTGAGCTGTGTTCCTCCCTGTGAGGTTGTGTTAGTGACTGAGCTGTGTTCCTCCCTGTGAGGTTGTGTTAGTGACTGAGCTGTGTTCCTCCCTGTGGCGGCAGCAGGACCGGTGGCAGCCCGTGCTGGGCTCCGTGTCCGCGGGCCAGAAGTACCGCTGGCTGAAGCACGGCGCCCCGCACGGCCTGTACTCCCAGTCCAGCCTCATGGCCACGCTGGTGGAGTTCGCCCTGAAGGAGGAGCCCCTGGACGTGGAGAAGATGAGGAAGTGTCTGCTGAAGCAGGTCAGAGTCGCCTCCCTCCACCCCGCTTGGTTTACATAGGATAGCAGGCGGGGGGGCTACAGATGTCAATTATCCTCTTGGCTAACTCTTGACACGATTGCGTTTGAGTGTGTACTAAAATGTTGATTGATGTGTACTATCCCCATCAAATAAATCTTCAATAAATCTTTTTTATAAAAAGATGTTAAAATTCGCTGACTTCCTCAGCCAGATGTTTGGTGTGCATTGTGATTCACAGCTGGAGCGGGCAGAGGTGCGCCTGGAGGGCATCGACACCATGCTGAGGCTGGCCTCCAAGAGCTTCCTGCTGCCCTCGGTGCAGTACGCCATGCTGTGTGGCTGGCAGCGGGTCATCCCCGAGGGCACCAACATCGGGTACGTGGGCCGCCGCCTCTGGCCAACGGATCGTGTTCGTGTAATGTGCTGAGGGGGCGATTCCAAAAAAAAATCCCCCCGCCTTGACAGAGAGCCCTCAGAACAAACGGTCCCTGGCGGGCTGGCCGTGTCCTGTAACGCTGTGTCTGGTGTCCCAGGGAGCCGCTGTGTGACTGCCTGAAGGACGTGGACCTGATCCCGCCCTTCAACCGCATGCTGCTGGAGGTGACCTTCGGGAAGCTGTACTCCTGGGCCATCCACAACGTCCGCAACATCCTGCTGGAGGCCGGGGCCCGCTTCAAGGAGCTGGGTCAGCTTGGCTACTTAACCCCTTCATCTTCATCCCTCTGTTTCATTCTCCATGTCCTTCACTCCCTCTCAGTCTCTCTCCCCCTCTTTTGACTTTGAGTTTTTTGTGTTCCTCTGTCCTCCCCAGGTGTGCAGCCGGTTCCCCTCCAGACCATCACCAACGAGAACCCGGCCGGGCCCAGCCTGGGCACCGTCCCCCAGGCCCGGTTCCTCCTGGCCATGGTCCACATGCTGACCCTGAAGCACGGCGCCAACAGCCTCAGCCTGCTGCTCAACTCGGGGACGCTGGCCCTCACCCAGAGCATCCTCCGGCTCATCGGTGAGAACTGCCACACGGGCCACTCAGGAAAACCCTTCAGCTCCCCGTGTACATGGTGGTGTGGTGGTCTGTGTGGACTGTAGCTGGAAGGCACTGGATTCGATCCCCCCCCACAGTATTTTTCTCGAGATTCTACCATATTCTGGGGTGGCAGTAGCTGTGTGGTTGGACAGAGCGGGTCGTCCACTAACCGAAGGGTCGACGGTTCGATCCCCTCGATCCCCACTTCCAAACTTGCTGCATGTAAAAGTGTCCTTGAGCAAGACACTGAACCCCACTGAACTTGCTCCCCGGGTGCTGAACATAGCAGCCCACTGCTCCTATGTACCATAGGATGGGTCAAATTTAGAGAACAAATTTCGTTCTCGTATCTAAAAAATACTGAGAATGACCAATAAAGACAGAAAAGTCTTCTCTCTCTCTCATATTGACTGTTTTTTATCAGTTGTAATCCAGGGGGTCTTGGTTGACCTATAACCAGGTCAGGTGCAGCCGGACCCCTCCGATGACCGACTGACTGACTTACTGTCGCCTGCCCAGGTCCCAGCACCGACAGCAGCGAGGAGGACCTGAGTGTCTGTGCCCACGGCGGCTCGGCCACCGTCCTGGAGGAGAGCAGGAAGGAGGCCACGCCCGCCCCGCTGCCCGCCGCCGGCCCCGAGCTGGCCGCCCTGATGAAGATCGGCACCCGGGTCATGAGAGGCCTGGACTGGAAGTGGGGAGACCAGGTACACCTCCCTGACCCCCTTCCCCTTCTGACCCCGACCTGATCCTAGGCCTTAGCCCTAGCAGCACTGGCCCTAACCCTCTGACCCTAGCCCTGACCCCTAACTCTAGCCCTAACCCCAAAGTCGAATGTACACGCCCTAAGCCTAGCCCTAACCCTAGATGAACCCTTGCATTAGCCCTGACACTAGCCCTGACACTAGCCCTGACACTGGCCCTGACGCTAGCCCTAATGCTAGCCCTAACGCTAGACGAACCCTAGTTTTAGCCCTAACGCTAGCCCTAACGCTAGACAAACCCTAGCATTAGCCCTAACGCTAGCCCTGACACTAGGCCTAACGCTAGACAAACCCTAGCATTAGCCCTAACGCTAGCCCTAACGCTAGACAAACCCTAGCATTAGCCCTAACGCTAGCCCTGACACTAGGCCTAACGCTAGACAAACCCTAGCATTAGCCCTAACGCTAGCCCTAACGCTAGACAAACCCTAGCATTAGCCCTAACGCTAGCCCTGACACTAGGCCTAACCCTAGTCGTAATTATTTCATAATTACCCATGTACCCTATAATGATAACACTTCTGTGAGGAATCAGTTCATCTGTATTGAAGCGGGGCGTCTTCCTGTTGGTTCTGACCCCCCTGTCCCCCCGCGGTGCAGGACGGTCCGGCCCCGGGCCTGGGCCGGGTCATCGGGGAGCTGGGCGAGGACGGCTGGATCCGGGTGCAGTGGGACACCAGCAGCACCAACTCCTACCGCATGGGCAAGGAGGGCAAGTACGACCTGAAGCTGGCGGAGCCGGCGGCCGCCTCCCAGCCCAGCGCCGAGGACTCGGACACGGAGGACGACACGGGTACCTGCTCGTCCAGAACCGCGACACGCCGCCTCATCGATAGGACCATGACAGCAGCGTAGAACCTTCATGGCTGCAGAACCACAACCACAGCAGTTTTCGCCACATCTTTAGGATCATCACATTTTAATTTAATATTTAGGGCATTTAGCAGATGCTTTTAGCCAAAGCGACTTACAAAGAGTACATTTGTGAGAAGAAGGTGAAACATTTAATCGCTGCTAATACAGTAAGAACGTTACCAGATCATCACATCTGTTGAACCATAACATCTGCAGAATGAAGACATCACATCACTCTAAGCACTCCCTTAACATTTAGTTAGGGTTGTTCTCTAAGTTGTTCTCTCTGGAGACTCACTCTCACAATGACTTTTGGATATCTAGTCACTGTGCTGAAGCCTTCAGCCACAGCACCTTGAGGTGCATTTGGATGCATGGGAGCAGGTAGAGGTGAGGGGGAAGTCTACAGGCAGAGGGTGAACATGGCGGGTGTGCTGGTCAGCCACTACCCTTCTCTTATCCTGACCTAGAATACACAATGAAGAGAGAGTCACCGAGTGGTTAACAAGTGGTTAACAAGTCTCCTCTGAGACTGTTTTTTTTTTTGCCAACCCATCTCTGCTTGAACAGCCCAACTATCACTTGTAGTTGACGGTGAAATCAGCCTGATGCTACATACTGGGAGGACTTTTACTTGGTTAACCCTTTCACTGACCTCCTCTCTGTGTGTGGGTGCGTGTATGTGTGTGTGTGTGTGTGTGTGTCTGTGTGTCTGTGTGTCTGTGTGTGTGTGTGTGTCTGTTTGTCTGTGTGTGTGTGTGTGTGTGTGTTTGTCTGTCTGTCTGTGCGTCTGTGTGTGTGTGTGTGTGTGTGTTTGTCTGTCTGTCTGTGCGTCTGTCTGTGCGTCTGTCTGTCTGTCTGTCTGTCTGTCTGTCTGTCTGTCTGTGTGTCCGTCTGTCTGTGTGTGGTGTGTGTGTGTGTGTGTGTGTGTCTGTCTGTCTGTCTGTCTGTGTGTGTGTGTGTCTGTCTGTCTGTCTGTCTGTCTGTCTGTGTGTGTGCCTGCCTGTCCGTCCTGTCCGTCCAGAGGGGGAGCCCCTGGAGCGCAGCAGCCACCCCACCGCCATGATGCTGACCAGCACGGTCAACCTGCTGAAGACCCTGTCCCTGTCGGCCGGCATCCACGCCGAGGTGCTGCAGACGGACGCCATGCGCACGCTCTGCGGCCTGCTGCGCATGCTGGTGGCCAGCGGGGCCAGCGACAAGTCAGGTGAGCCGGTCACGTGACCCCGCGCGCAGCCTCGGCCAATGGGGCGGAAGGAGACGCCCCCGCATGGGTGGATGATGCAACGTGTTGTAAGAAGAAGAAGAAAAAAAGAAAACGTGGATTTCTGCCCGTCTTTCACACACATGATACACACAGTCTCATCTCTGGCCCAAGCATCTAAAACCCAGTACAATATTGATCATGTATCATTTTTAGAATATTTGTTATTTATTCATATATTTCCTTCTTAACAGTATCCATATATATTCTGCAAGAATCAAAAACGAAATCAGCTCTTGCCTCAAATTAAAATAAATCATGATTAAAATTTGATGTTACATTTACATTTACATTTAGGGCATTTAGCAGACACTTTTATCCAAAGTCACTTACAAAAAGTAAATTATCAGAAGAAGGTGAAACATTTCATTGCTGTTAATACAGTAAGAAAGTCACCAGAACAAGAAATTAAATCTAAGTGTCTATGTGACCTCTGCATGTCCTCTCGCTGACCTCCCCGTGCCCCGCCCCCTGCCCCGCCCCCTGCCCCCCCCCCCCTGCCCCAGGTGGCCACGCCCACCGCCTGGTCTCCCTGGAGCAGCACCGCAGCTGGAGCACGCTGGGCTTCATCCGCAGCATCGCCCTGCTGCCCCAGATGTGCAGCACCCTGAGCACCTCCGCCTGGATCGGCCTGCTGATACGCATCGTGGAGGGTCACCAGTCCTTCAACGCTGTCACGCTGCAGAGACAGGTGGGCCGCCGCCGTCGCCGCCGTGTCCCGGTCGCCTCTCAACAGCAGCCGAGCGCTTGGAGGTCTTGAGTCAGAGCTGTGTGTCTCTCGTGTGTGAGCTCCGCAAGCTCTTCTGACTTTTAACTCTGAAGTGTAAAACGCTTTGTTGGCCAGAGGAGCTGTATGGGTTAATGTTGTTGTTGTTGTTGTGTTCCAAGTTACTTCTGACAAACACACACATTAAAACACACACATATGGTTTTGAACCTGTGGGATGAAAAGATGATGGTGGAAAGACGTGCTGGTGTGACATTGCTCCTGGGACTCTGTCTCTACAGCGCCGTAGTTTCAACACAAAGACCCGGCAGGGTCTTTGTGCCACTAGAACAAGTTATTTCCCCACGCCGCGCTGAACTTTTGGTGTAACTATCCCTGATCTTTGCGAGGTGATCCTTCAGGGGAAAGTGCCGTCGTCCTCACTTTGAGCAGATGTGGGCGTCCCGGGGTCCATTACTCAGCCCCGGGCCCCCGGGGGGCCCCAGTGTGGCCCGCCCAGTCGACGCCCGACTCCTGTCTCAGCAGCCCTGACACAAACACAAAATGACCAATTATGCAGGGAGAAAGTGCTGAGCGCTCGTTACCGCTGCGTGGCCGGGTTATTAAAAAAAAAAGACTCTCAAGCGGATGACGCTGTTTGGGTTTGTTCCTCATCCCCCCCTCTCTTCTCCCCAGATCTTGGCGCTGCGTCTGCTCCAGGCGGTGCTGCCCTCATGGGACCGGCTGGAGCGCTCCCAGGACATGAAGTTCCTGGTGGAGAAGCTGTTTGACTTCCTGGGCAGCTTGCTCAGTACCTGCTCCTCGGACCTGCCCCTGCTGCGAGGTACAGGAAGCCCCGACAGGTTCTCCTGTCTGGGAATAATGATGATGACGCCGCACGGAATACCGCACTTCCGACCTGACACGCTCGTTATTATAATGAATCTTAATGAGGACTGGAATTGGGTTCCAAAAGTGTGTGTGTGTGTGTGTGTGTGTGTGCGACTGCGTGCGCGTGTGTGTGTGTGTGTTTTTATGAAACGCCTTTCATTAAAATTCCCCTGTTGTACCACCAGGTGTGATTTTAAGTAAGGGTTATTATCACTGCTTGTGGTAAAATTGGTCCATTTTCAAAGTGCTTTCGAGTGTATTTATAGCAGCATATTGTCTACCATTCAGTTTTTGGACAAGAACAATCTGCCATGAAAGGTTGTTTGTTGACCCAAATCCAAATCGTGCCGGTAGACCTCACTTCCTGCCGGTAGACCTTACTTCCTGCCGGTAGACCTCACTTCCTGTCCCCCCCCCCCCCCGCAGACGGCTCGATGCGCAGAAAGAGTCCCGCCCCCAGGCCTCGCTGACAGCCACTCACAGCAGCACGCTGGCGGAGGAGATCGTGGCCGTCCTGCGCACGCTGCACTCTCTGGGCCAATGGAGCGGCCTGATCAACGAATACATTAACTCCCAGCTCAGCTCCATCGGCGACGTCATGGCCGCGGCGCCACGGCGAAGCGGTGAGCGGGCGCCGTCGTCATCATGCCGCGTTCACGCGGGGTTCTGTGAGGGGGAGCGGTTCTGTTTCGGACCAGTGGTGCTTTGAGACATTTCGTAATTGATAAGACTTTTGTGAGACGTTTTTATCCAAAGCCAAGTGGAGTTGGTCATCGAGGAGCGGGGTATGCTAGACTAAGATGCCTGATCTGGTGGCTCACCAGGTATCTTCCTCTCTCTCTCTCTCTCTCTCTCTCTCCACTCTCTCTCTCTCTCTCCTCTCTCACTCTCTCTCCATCTCTCTCTCTCTCTCCTCTCTCTCTCTCTCTCTCTCTCTCTCTCTCTCTCTCTCTCTCACTCTCTCTCTCTCTCTCTCTCTCTCTCTCTCTCTCTCTCTCTCTCTCTCTCTCTCTCTCTCTCTCTCTCTCTCTCTCTCTCTCTTCTCTCTCTCTCTCTCTCTCTCTCTCTCTCACCACCATACCTTCCTGTCTAATCTCTACTGTGTCTATCAAACTAAAACAACAAGCATGAAACATGCCCCAAAAATGAATCTTAGAAATAAAGAATAAGATGCCTAGTTTACCTCTGGTTGACCGTAAACACTGGGTATCCATCGCAGTAACTTTTGTTCTGGACATCCGGAACACTCCAGACGCTCCAGGCGACACGACACTGATAGTGAGGAGATTGTTGTTGATGCCGAAGAACAAGAAGTGCAGGAACTCTATATAGTTTAAGCTGAAGTTGTTTATTGGTCTCGTAGGCCTAGAAGGAGAAGCAGAGGATTTCATCGAGCAAGAGATTTGTGCGTGAATCTTCCTCAGTTGCTTCTTCCTGCTCCCAGAAACACAGTATATTATATACAAGTCCAAATCGAACAGCATGACAGAGTGTCCCATTCTGATTGGCTTATAATGTATAAAGATTACATGTTACTAAGCAGATTTGACATGACGTAGGTGTATCCTTCAATCACTTTATGTTATGTCTCCAAGTTCCAGAGAGCAGACTTAAAGTCGCCTAGAGGAATACAATCTTCACTATGTCCTTCTCAGAACGTCAGATCAACCTAACCGTACCATTGCTAGATAATATTTTTCCTAACAGACACGAAACAGCGTTGTAGTCATTGAGAATGTTTCCCGAAAGCAAATGCACTTCAGTCTGTGACTTCAGTCTGCTCTCTCCCTCTTCTCTCCTCTCTCTCCCCCTCCCTCCCCCCTCCCTCTCCCCTCTCTCTCCCTCTCTCTCCCTCCCTCCCTCTCCCCCTCTCTCTCCCTCTCTCTCTCCCCCTCTCTCTCCCCCTCTCTCCCCCTCCCTCCCCCTCTCTCCCCTTCCTCCCCCCCGGCAGTCCTTCCTGGAGGAGTACTTCCCCGACTCGGAGGGCCCGCGGGTGGGCAGCCTGATGGCGGTGCTGGCGGTGATCGGGGGCATCGACGGGCGGCTGCGGCTGGGCGGCCAGGTGCTCCACGAGGAGCACGGCGAGGGCACGGTCACCCGCATCACGCCAAGGGCCGCATCACCGTGCAGTTCCACGACATGCGCACCTGCCGCGTGTGTCTGCTGAGTCAGCTACGGCCGGTATGTCCCCACTGCCTTCCACACTGGCCCTGCGCCATCCCCACCGCCGTCCCCACCGCCGGCCCCACCACCATCCCCACCACCGGCCCCACCGCCGTCCCCGCGCTGTCCCCACCGCCATCCTCATCGTCCCCACCACCGTCCCCACCACCGTCCCCCCGCCCCCTCACTGTCCCCACCGGCCCCCTTGCCGTCCCCACCCACCGGCCCCACCGCCGTCCTCTCTGTAGTTCAGACGTGTTTGTTTTTTATAAAAACATTTAAAGTAACAGAAACCATCGATATGTGAGGGTACGACTTTAGAATAAAAAAAAAAAACGGGCATAAAAAGTAAACTAAGACATGAATAAAACACGAGGGTAGAAACCTTAACCAAAGCAAAGTAATAAAAGGAGGACATAGAAAGTAGAACCATAAATAAAACATAAGTATGTTTGAGCGGTTCCCTCTCTCTCTCCTGTGGTCCCCAGCTGCCAGTGATATCGTTCAGTGTGCACAACCTGCCTTCACTGAGCCCATGCTGCCGTGTGGGCCCAGCTGGTCAGCCTGGCCGGCAGCCGCATGGAGAAACTCCGGCTGAAGAAGTCCCTGAGCCGGGGACTCACAGGTACAGCCCATCATAATCACATTACACTGATGTTGGAGCTGGTCACAGGTACAGCCCATCATAATCACATTACACTGATGTTTTGGAGCTGGTTACAGCTGGTTACATAATAATCACATTGGACTGATGTTATAGCTAGTCACAAGTACATCCCATAATAATCACATCGGACTAATGTTATAGCTAGTCACAGGTACTCCCCATAATAATCACATTGGACTGATGTTATAGCTAGTCACAAGTACACCCCATAATAATCACATGGGACTGATGTTATAGCTAGTCACAGCTGCACCCCATCATAATCTCATTAGAGTGATGTTATAGCTGGTCACAGGTACTCCCCATAATAATCAAATTGGACTGATGTTATAGCTAGTCACAGCTACACCCCATAATAATCACATTGTACTGATGTTATATCTGGTCACATGTGCATAATCATATTAGACTTATTAGATCACATGTATGCCACAATAAAATTAGACTTGCATCACAGTTGCACCATAATAATCACATCAGGCTGTTATCTGATCACAGTTGTCTCCATTGTAATCACAGCGGACCAGGTGGACCTCCACCTGCTGCGCTGCCAGCAGCTGAGGCTGTACATCCTGAAGGCGTCGCGGGCGCTGCTCTGCCACCAAGACAAGCTGCGCCTCATCCTGGCCCAGCCCGCCGTGCTGGACCCGGGACCCACCCCAAACGGTACCGCACACCCCCAGAACCACGGCCCAATGCCAGGACGCCCGCACAGCATCACACACAAACCACACGGCATTTAGTTGTAACACACACAAACCACATGGCATGCAATTGAAACACAGATGATTGAGATGAACTGGTGCATGGTTCATTGACAAGTGACCTCGCACTTGAATGCCAGATTTCACCATGACGTGCAGACAAGAGCCATGTGTTTGTCACATGTAGGTGAACATGTGAATACTGCTTGTAGTGAGTTTACTCATCAGTGTGGATGCACTAAGCCACAGGTGTTGAGTGGCAGGTATGACTAAGAATGTAGTTCTCCGTGTGGTTCACCGTGGTCAGTTTGAGGTAACTGGGCCTCAGCTGGATCTCAGTTTGTGGAGTTTGTTAAGGCCGCTCACCTGTACTGTCAGGTGTGACTCACCTGGACCTCCACGGCCCTAACGAGATGGCCCGGCTCTGGAAGCCAACACCTGTTCTCCCCTTGGGGATTCACACACACATACACACACACACACACACACACACCTGTGATGCCGCACAGCAGACACACACAGACACACAGATGCACTCATTCACACACACACGCACATGCACACAGCTGTTTGGGTTCCAATTTGGCACTGTAGCGACATCACCTGTGGCCTTTTCTATAGTTAGGTGCGGTCCCTTTGTTTTGCCCTTTGAGTGTTCAGTCACTGTTTCCTCTTCACCACTGACGTCTCATCTCCCCGTCCCCCAGAGGAGCCGGCAGCGACCTCCCCGGACACGGGGGACCTGTCACCAGAGGGACCCCTGCCGCCTCTCATCCTGCTGCAGCAGCTGCTGTCCTCGGCCACGCAGCCCTCCCCCATCAAGGCCATCTTCGACAGGCCGGAGCTGGAGGTCAGGAGGGCCTCTTTAGATACCTTTTAATGATGGTGGGGGTGGGGGCGCTGGTGGTGGCACCGTCGGGAGTTGGTGTTGAAGGTGTTCGAGGTGGTGGCTGTGGCTGAGTGTGTGTGTGTGTGTGTATTTGAAGTTGATATCTCTGTACCTCCATGCGGCATCTTTGATGGTCTGTGTGTGCGTGTGTGTGTGTGTGTGTGAGTGTGTATGCACTATATCTGTTTTAATATGTATGTAATCTGTGTGCATATCTGTGTATACACATATGTCTACCTACATTTTGCATCTTTGGCAATGTGTGCATTTATTTTACTCTGGCTATATATTATTATTACTATATTGCCAATATGCTGCAGTGCTGCCATGGTGCATGTATATAGTTAGTTAGTATATAGTTTAGTTTATATGCTCTTTATACATGCTTGTATATCTCTATCTCCAGGCTGCAGCGCTGGCCGTGTGTGTATACACTCTGTATGTTAAATATATATATATATATATCTATATCTCCTTCTCCAGGCTGCAGCACTAACAGTGTGTGTATACACTTTCTATCTGCATGTTAAATATATCTATATCTCTATATATCTATATGTATATCTCCATCTCCAGGCTGCAGCGCTCGCCGTGTTTGTATACACTCTCTCTCTCTCTCTGTATGTTAAATATATCTATATATATGTATATACATGTATATCTGTATGTATATCTCTATCTCCAGGCTGCAGCGCTGGCCGTGTGTATATACACTCTCTCTCTCTGTATGTTAAATATATCTCTATATATCTATATCTATATATATCTATATATCTGTATGTATATCTCCATCTCAGGCTGCAGCGCTGGCTGTGTGTCAGTACCTGGCGGTGGAGTCCACCCACCCGTCCTCCCCTCTGTTTGAGGACAGCAGCTCCAGCGAGGCCACCACCCCGGTCACCGTGCAGCAGGTCCGGCCCCCGCGCCTGAAGAGGCAGAAGGCCAGCCCGGTGCCGCCGCTGCCCATCGTGCTGCAGCTCATGGAGATGGGCTTCCAGAGGAAGCACGTGGAGGTGGCCCTGAAGACCCTGTCTGGCACCACCGCCTCGGGGGGCCCCGGTACGGTCGTGGTGCTCCACACCCCTCCTGTTCATCATGAAGATGTCCATAGACAGAAGGGAGGGAAGGGAATATTCGATGGGTGCCACGTTGCTTTGCATCCTCAGTAATAAGATGAGATGGGCTTTATCAATCCCTCATGGGAAATCAGGGTGTCACAGCAGAAAGTACAGGACCGTGGTAGAACTAAAGGCAGATGCAACTTTTTAAGTTAAGGAAAAAGTTACCATTAATATACAGAAAATGTATCCAGTAGAAGCAGAAATGTAGATGTAAATGATTATGAGATATATTTTCTGTAGACCTGATCTCAATAGCCCTAGTTTAAACTCTGTTGTCAGTAGTCCTAAATTGAACTTTTGTCAGTAGTCCTAAATTGAACTTTTGTCAGTAGTTGTGATGTAGACTCGTCAGTAGTTGTGATGTAGACTCGTCAGTGGTTCTGATGTAGACTCGTCAGTAGTTCTGATGTAGACTCGTCAGTAGTTGTGATGTAGATTCCTCAGTGGTTCTGATGTAGACTCGTCAGTGGTTGTGATGTAGACTGGTCAGTGGTTCTGATGTAGACTCGTCAGTAGTTGTGATGTAGACTTGTCAGTGGTTGTGATGTAGACTGGTCAGTGGTTGTGATGTAGACTGGTCAGTGGTTGTGATGTAGACTCGTCAGTGGTTCTGATGTAGACTGGTCAGTGGTTGTGATGTAGACTGGTCAGTGGTTGTGATGTAGACTGCTCAGTGGTTGTGATGTAGACTGGTCAGTAGTTCTGATGTAGACTTGTCAGTAGTTCTGATGTAGACTTGTCAGTAGTTGTGATGCAGACTCGTCAGTAGTTGTGATGTAGACTCGTCAGTGGTTGTGATGTAGACTGGTCAGTGGTTGTGATGTAGACTGGTCAGTGGTTGTGATGTAGACTTGTCAGTGGTTGTGATGTAAACTCGTCAGTGGTTCTGATGTAGACTTGTCAGTGGTTGTGATGTAGACTGCTCAGTGGTTGTGATGTAGACTGGTCAGTAGTTCTGATGTAGACTCGTCAGTAGTTCTGATGTAGACTGGTCAGTGGTTGTGATGTAGACTGGTCAGTGGTTGTGATGTAGACTGCTCAGTGGTTGTGATGTAGACTGGTCAGTGGTTGTGATGTAGACTGGTCAGTGGTTGTGATGTAGACTGGTCAGTGGTTGTGATGTAGACTGGTCAGTGGTTCTGATGTAGACTGCTCAGTGGTCCTGACTGAGGTTCCATGTCCAGGTGTTGAGGCGCTGGTCGGCTGGCTGCTGGACCACCCTGACGTCCACGGCAACGAGCTGTCGGACGCGGACACCGTGTCGGACGAGTTTTCAGACGAGGAGGTGTTGGAGGAGCTGGAGGAGGCGGACGCTACCTTCACTGTGGTGCGTACTTCACTGCCTCGTCGCTGACACAACACTGGAGCCTTTTTTACCTTTTTCCACCTGTAGGTGGCGGCAAAATCACAGACGTGGTGCGGCGTATAGTTGCTCTTTAATAACGGGGTTTGCGCTGATGTGGTCGGCTTGTCCGTCTGTCTGTCCAGCCTTCGGGAGCCGTGGTGACGGAGATCCAGACCTTCAAGAAGAGGTCTGACTTCCAGAGTAACGACGACTACGCCGTGTACGTGAGGGAAAACATTCAGGTAAACACAGCCCTCCCGAACAACCTGACGGCCTCTTCAGACCCGTCTCGTCACGTTTCTGTTTCCTGTACATTCAGGGCCTCGGCATTTTAACAGCATCAGATGTTGGAATGCTTGAGTTTTTGTTTAAACGTATCTCTCAGGAACATGACTGTGTTGGAGTTTGATATGGTGTTTGGTCAGAGTGTATGTCACACTTTGGTGATCTATGTATGTCACTTGTGATTCCCATTCTGACATCTGTTCTGACCTCCCGGCACGACTCCCACTGTGACACCCAGTCCAGTCCGACACCCCACTCTGTATTCAAACTAAACATGAGATCCAGTCTGAAGGATGGTCGTCTCTCCATGCAGGTGGGCATGATGGTGAAATGCTGCAGAACCTACGAGGAGGTCTACGAAGGAGACGTGGGCAAGGTGATCAAGCTGGACAGAGACGGACTCCATGACCTCAACGTGCAGTGTGACTGGCAGCAGAAAGGCGGGACTTACTGGGTCCGCTACATCCACACTGAGCTTGTTGGTGAGCACCCCAAATATGTCCATCATAAACCCATTTAAAGGGACGGGAAGCTATTTTACCACCAGGTGGTATTTCCAGACGTTGTTCGCTTGATCTATGCCTCGTACATCTGGGCAGATGCTTACACTTAAACTTGAAATGACTGGGAACAAGTCAATGAACAGTTCTACGATGCAGCTCTACTCCTGATTGGTTGAAATGGTTGCAAGGTGATGCCATCTGGTACAGATTTCCACCAATGAGAAATGTGTCGTTTGCGTATCGGTATTAAAGACGGTGCGTCTCTTCGCCTCCCCCCAGGTTTCCCACCACAGAGCTCCCCGTCTCACATTAAGATCGGTGACAAGGTGCGGGTGAAGCCCACCGTCACCACGCCAAAGTACAAGTGGGGGTCCGTCACCCACCGGAGTGTCGGGGTGGTCAAAGGTAACCTGCTCTTCTAACCGGACGGAACTTTCGGATTTCTGGTTCTGCTGCCAATCCTGATGCTAATCGACGTGAAGTAAACAGGATGTGCTTTTTGGTTTAGCGGTCATTGCTAATGCTCACCTGAAGTAGAATTGTGAACATGAACTTGTTTACTTTTGACTTTTAGTGCTTTTGGTGATTTTAGTTTTCAGTGCTAATGCTAACTGGTTTAGTTTAGCTTTCAGTGCTAATGCTAACTGGTTTGCTTTAGGTATCAGTGCTAATGCTAACTGGTTCGCTTTAGGTATCAGCGCTAACGCTAACTGGTTTGCTTCAGGTATCAGTGCTAATGCTATCTGCTTTGTTGTAGCTTTCAGTGCCAATGGGAAGGACGTGATTGTGGACTTCCCCCAGCAGTCCCACTGGACCGGGCTGCTGTCTGAGATGGAGCTGGTGCCCAGTGTTCACCCCGGAGTCAGGTCAGTCCCCTGAGCCAGAGCAACTCATTAAATGTTTTCAGGGGAACTTCTTCTCTTTTGGTCTGTTTCCATCGGTCAAATTGTTCTTTGGAAAATGACTTGACGTCTCTGACCGCAGTTCTTCACAACACTCTGAGATGTGTTATATTCTGCGATCAGAATATAAACCGACCATGACTGTTCCCATTTCAGTGCAGCGACTCAATAAATGACACTGGGAACCCATTGATCAGTGGCTGCGGCGTAATGCATGTTGAGCTGTGCCACTTGGCTGTGTTCAGGTGCGACGGCTGCCAGATGTTCCCCATCAACGGCCCGCGCTTCAAGTGCCGGAACTGCGACGACTTTGACTACTGCGACGGCTGCTTCAAGACCAGCAAGCACAACACCCGGCACTCCTTCGGCCGCATCAACGAGCCGGGTGGGTGCAGGCCTTTAGTGTTCACTCAGTCATGGTTTAGAGGCCGTGTCGTCTAAGCAGGGTCGTCTAGCGGTGAGGGTGTTTGATGCCAGGGCTGATCTGCTCTGCTGTCTGCCCGGTGACATGTTGGAGCTCAGATTCCCAAACACTTCCCTGCTTTTTGAGCTCAGATTCCCAAACACTTACCTGCTATTTGATGACTTTTAATGCATCTTAAATAAGTTATCTATTATACTGTATGTTGCTTTACGGCGTTGATAAAATGGTAAGCCACGCAAGACGCCTTATTATTCAGTCATTGAACAGATGGAGTATCTTGCTTCAGAATGCCTACTAAACTGTGGTAGACTATGGACATTGGAGTTTGAGCTCTGAACCTCTCGGCTGGAGGCCAAGCTCCTAGTGTAGCCTAGTGGTGAGGGTGCTTGACTCCCATATGGTTCTGTGTTCAAACCCCAAACACCCTAACCACAAAACTACCCGTCTCCCCTCTGGACCACTCGGGCCATTTGACAGACTGGCTGCAGGTCTTCATGGTTGTGCGTGTGCGTCTCTCTCCCCCCCCACCAGGCCAGTCTCCGGCGTTCTGCGGCCGCTCGGGGAAGCAGCAGAAGAAGGCCCACAGCAGCCAGCGGGAGCTGCTGATAGACGAGTGGTCGAGGGCCGTGAAGAGCCTCAGTGTCTCCTCGTCGGTGAACCAGGCCTCACGCCTCATCGACAGCAGCGACCAGTGCTGGCAGTCCTCTGGCTCCCAGGGCAAGGTGGGCCCTCTGCCTTTATCCCCTGATTACTATGACTCAATGTCATCCATGATCCTTTGAATTCTACTGTTGAATATTAATGGATATTACTATACTATAGTGTTATTGTATGTTGATTTCGGTTGTGAGGCATGTTATTTTTTAAGATGTAGTGATTTAAACACGTATCACAGTATTGGGTCAGAGATTTATTTACAAACTAACTTATTTTTTCAATTAACTATATGATTATACAAAAACTGTTTAGATTATTGCCCAACGTGAATCGGATCAAACCAAAAGCTGGGCTAGTAGCTACTTGTCGGTCACAATCTAGGACATCACTTAACAGCGATGGGCTGGCCTCTCTTTTGTGTCCCTGCAGCATTGGATCCGTCTGGAGCTGTTCCCAGATGTCCTGGTCCACCGGCTGAAGCTGGTGGTGGACCCAGCAGACAGCAGCTACATGCCCTCCCTGGTGGTCGTCTCAGGTAGGGAACACCGTGCTCGTCCCTAAGGTTCCCCACACCATGCTAACGATGTGGAATGCTGTTAGCGTGATGTGCTAACTGTTGACGTTCATGCATAGGGGGCAGCTCTCTGAGCAACCTGATTGAGTTGAAGACGATCAACATTAATCCTACGGACACCGCTGTGCCTCTGCTCACCGACTGCACTGAGGTGAGCTAGCTTAGCGTCATTCGCTGAGCTTCATTACTGTTGGTTCATAAGGTTAGATTCACAGGCTTAGTTCAGCTGCATTTTCACGTTCAATTTGTCATGCTCGTTAGCTTAGCTTCATTATGACATATTCATTAGCCTCGCTTCAGGATATTAGCTTAGCAAGTAAGCTTACAGGTACATAGACATTGCTATGATATGTTGTATAAAGTAATTTTGGTTTGTATTCCACGTGTCTTAGAGATTGGTTACATGGAGATCGATGCTGTTATGTGTGCGTTCCAACATGAACTGTGATGGTTGGTTCTCTGCAGTATCACCGCTACATAGAGATCGCCGTCAAGCAGTGCCGCAGCTCCGGCATCGACTGCAAGGTCCACGGCCTGAGCATCGTGGGCCGGATCCGAGCCGAGGACGAAGACCTGGCTACCGTGCCCTTCCTCGCCTCTGACAACGAGGAAGAGGAGGAGGACAAGGCTGCCACTGGGAGGTGAGGTGGACCCCATAGAAAGGGAAACATGAATACAACTACAGAACAGAGAGAAAATGGTGGACATGACAGTGGTGGACAGTGACAGACTTGTGATGGATGGTGTGTGTCGTGTGTCCTCAGTATGGCTCGTAAGAAGTCTTCGGGGCTGGAGTCGGCTGCCACCATCAGGACCAAAGTGTTTGTCTGGGGCCTGAATGACAAGGACCAGCTAGGCGGGCTCAAGGGATCCAAGGTACTGTGTTTTACACTGTTAAATATTAAGAATATTATGATGATTAAAAGGTTTTTGGTTTGATTCCCCAATGTCTGCAGTCTAGGGCGTCCTTGAGCAAGACGCCCTAAGCCCTACCTGATCCTTAATGACATGCATTTACAAAATTTAATTTTACTACATATATTATACCGTGACCAAGTTGAGTTGACCAATTTCCAAATCACAGATGAGATGAAGGACCAATGGTCATCATGACCATCATGAGTTTAGTAAGTTAGTGAAGTTCTCCTGGATCCCTCCTCTCCTCATCTGCATTGTGTGTGTGTGTGTGTTTCTTCTCGCTGCTCCATAGATCAAGGTGCCTTCGTTCTCTGAGACCCTCTCCGGGCTGAACGTGGTCCAGGTGGCGGGAGGTTCTAAGAGTCTATTTGCAGGTGAGTCGGCGGACAGCTCGGGTCTCAGAGCTACTGGCCCTGCTGAGGGTGCAGACTGGAAACTCTGAAACTGGAGCAGGGATCTGAACCGGGGAAGGGAACTCCTCTTGGTTGTTCTTCTGCTGGGTGTGTGTAGAACGGTGACGGCTTTGTTAATAATCACCACGCTGAAAGTGCACCACCGACATCAATATCTACCAGTTTAAGATAACATAATATTGAAGTTAATAACTTTTTAAAGATTTGAATTAATCCCAGAGGAAAAATGTTGGTCTGGACAGAACAGTGATGTAATGTAACAGTAATGTCTCACAATTAAAAAATAACAATAAAATGTGATAAACAAATCAGTCTAAATCCACAACGTAAGTAATAGTGGCGCTAGATGGCATCCATTCCATCAGGGGTCCCTGGTGCAGCCTCTACAGCTAAACCCTTCCATTGGGAACAGCACCACAGTGCAGCCAATCACGTGCATTCTCCCCTATGCTCTTCCTCAGTGACCGTGGAGGGCAAGGTGCACGCCTGCGGCGAGGCCACCAACGGCCGGCTGGGCCTGGGCCTGTCCAGCGGCACGGTGCCCATCCCGCGCCAGATCGCCGCCCTCAGCAACTACGTGGTGAAGAAGGTGGCGGTGCACTCGGGCGGGCGCCACGCCATGGCGCTGACGGTGGACGGGAAGGTGTTCTCCTGGGGCGAGGGAGACGACGGGAAGCTGGGACACTTCAGCCGGATGTAAGCCGACGTCGAACACACCGGTCATGTGACCGCAGTGTCACTTGTGTGACACACACCGTGATGACGGGTTTAAAAGGACGGCGTTGGGTAACACCGCTATTTTTTCAGTAACGGGGTAACTAATTACTGTTTCTGTCGTTACAACACCGTTACTGTTACTGAATGTTAAATGCGGTGCGTTACTATGCATTGATGCGTTACTTTCCCTGGTAACTAACTCAGTTACTTTTTGGAACAAGTAGTGAGTAACTATAACTAATTACTTTTTTAAAGTAACGTTCCCAACACTGGTGATGAGTTCCTTAACATGCCAAGTGAGGTTCTTGGCATGTTGTGGTAATTTGGAAGGATGTGCCTCCGAGATGAGAAGACAAAGTAACGCAGAATTAGACTGCTGATGCTCGGTCTGGATGATGCAGGAAAGACATTCTGAAGAAGTACATCAAAAATTGTTGTTTTTTTTGTAGTACATTCAGGTTAGTACATTCGGCCATGTTGCCCCACTGCCAACCGTAGTTTGTTATTTTTGGGGTGTTTTTCTCGTACTACTAACCCACTCAGAGGAACGGCGGCTAAGCTAACTGGGCTAACCGAAAATGTCCCCCAGGAACTGCGACAAGCCGCGGCTGATCGAGGCCCTGAAGACCAAGAGGATCCGGGACATCGCCTGCGGCAGCTCCCACAGCTCGGCCATCACCTCCAGCGGGGAGCTGTACAGCTGGGGCCTGGGGGAGTACGGGAGGCTGGGCCACGGGGACAACACCACCCAGCTCAGGCCCAAACTGGTACGTCTGGAGGGCTTTGGTGTGCAACGGTAGCCGTCAGACCAGCAGGGCAGAGGTCGTTAACACGGATGTCAGATGTCCTCCCAGATGAAGCCTGACTAGCCAGCCACCTTCACTCCTCAAACATTCCTGTTCCTCATGCTCTAGTGTTCTCATCCTCTAACGTTCCTTATCCTCTAATGTTCCTCATCCTCTAACGTGCCTGTTCCTCATTCTCTAAAGTTACTCATCCTCAAACGTTCCTGTTCCTCATGCTCTAACATTCCTAATCCCCTAACGTTCCTCATCCTCATCCTCTAATGTTCCTGTTCCTCATCCTCCAACGTTCTTGTTCCTCATCCTGTCCCTGCCTTCCGTCCTCCAGGTCAAGGTTCTCCTGGGACACCGGGTGGTCCAGGTGGCTTGTGGGAGTCGAGACGCCCAGACCCTGGCCCTCACTGATGAAGGTAGCCCCTCCAACGCTCCAGTGTTCAAACAAACCTGTTTAGCTTTCCTCGAATCAAGCAGTGTTTTCATACTGCTTGACAGTTTGATTGCTTGAGTTCACGCCTGGGCTCTCTCTGTCCTCCTCAGGCCTGGTGTTCTCCTGGGGCGACGGGGACTTTGGGAAGCTGGGCCGCGGCGGCAGTGAGGGCTGCAACATCCCCCAGAACATCGAGAGACTCAACGGACAGGGCGTGTGCCAGATCGAGTGCGGGGCGCAGTTCTCCCTCGCGCTCACCAAGTCTGGGGTCGTCTGGACCTGGTAAGATGGCCGCCCCGCTGTCACTACTACTACAATTACTACTGCACATTTGGAGTATGGGGAAACGCAATTTTGATCCCCTGTGTAATTACTTGCACTAATTGCACGGTAGGACTTTCACCAGACACCATTTGTCAGTGGCAAGCCAGTTAAATCCAGCCACAGGTGTGAGATCAGATGGCACAGATAGTGGCAAGATAGTAGAACGACAGTAGTAGAATATACAGAAAATGTGTACACCAGTGTAAAGAGTTAGTCAAACTGGTTTAGCAACCTGTGCTCCACCATTAGCCCTAGGCTGCTGTCTGGCAGTTTGACATTGTTTTGTGTTATTGGTTTAATAGCAGTTTTAATGAGGTTGACAGTTGTTGCTGGACATGGCAGACCTCGCTGTGACCTGTCGTGTTTCCCACCAGGGGGAAGGGAGACTACTTCCGGCTGGGCCACGGGACCGATGTGCACGTGAGGAAGCCCCAGATGGTGGAGGGTCTGCGGGGGAAGAAGATTGTGCACGTGGCGGTCGGGGCTCTGCACTGCCTGGCCGTCACCGACACCGGACAGGTCTGTACTGGGAGGGAACACAGCAGTGTGTGGGCAGCTTACCTCCTGCAGTCGTTGTGTGTGTGTGTGTGTGTGTGTGTGTTATGTGTGTGTGTGTGTGTGTGTGTGTGTGTGTGTGAATCCCCAAGAGGAGAACAGGTGTTGGCTTCCAGAGCCGGAAGCCAACACCTGAGGATGGATACCCGATCCGAGCCCGACGGTACCCGATGGGCCGGGTCATTATAAAATTTGGGTTTTTAGAAAATATGCTCGGGTTCCGGTCGGGTTTGAAATTTGTTATTTACCCGCACGTTCACCCCCGCATGCAAAAAAAAAAGAAGCTTGATGCCTGTCGGGCTCGGCTCGGGTTCGGTTACTGTTCTGTAGGACGCGGGCTGAGCTCGGACAGAAAATTCCGGCCTGATCCACACTCTAGTGTGTGTGTGTGTGTCATACGTACCATATATGTCTTCATAGTGGAAGTGTGCGCTTTGTAAATCGTGTGTGTGCGCGCACACACTCCATTAATCTATTATCGTGGAAGTGTGTGCCCCCTATATGTGTATCTGTTCCTTGTTTGAGATGGTGGAAGTGTGTGTGCTTCATGAATCTTGTGCCTGTGTGTGTGTGTCTCCGCTCTGTATTCCGCTGTGCCCCGGATGACCTTTCAGGGCTTAATGTCCTCCTCCTCCATCCTGGTTAAAACTCTGGCTTCGGCGCTGAGTGAATCATCAACGGCCTCTGCTGTTCTGAGACTCCATGTCTCACCTTCTTAATAGATCTCTGCTCTCAGAGGGCCGGCAACGGGAGGGCCTTACAGAAACCCTGCACATCCCACACACTCATTGAAACTCAAGTTTAGTGTCAAGCTGTATAAAATGTGTATTTTTTATTAACGTACCATCTCTCTGGGAAAAGAACCCACAAAATACAATGTTCATAAAATAAAATAAGATGGTAAGATGAGATGGTTTATTTTTTAATCCCAGACTGTCCCACCGGAGGGATCAGTAGTGGTCAGTAGTCAGTAGTTATTGTCAGTAGTCACTAGTTATTGTCAGTAGTCATTAGTTATTGTCAGTAGTCAGTAGTTATTGTCAGTAGTCAGTAGTGATTGTCAGTAGTCAGTAGTTATTGTCAGTAGTTGTAGTGAATGACGATGGCGTCGCTGTGCTGTCAGGTGTACGCGTGGGGCGACAACGACCACGGGCAGCAGGGCAACGGAACCACCACGGTGAACCGGAAGCCCACCCTGGTGCAGGGTCTGGAGGGCCAGAAGATCACCCGCGTGGCCTGTGGCTCCTCCCACAGCGTGGCCTGGACCACCGTGGACGTGACCACGCCGTCCGTCCACGAGCCCGTCCTCTTCCAGACCGCCAGGGACTCCCTGGGGGCCTCCTACCTGGGTAAGCACCCCGTCGACCCATCGGGACACACACCCCCGTCTCCTTGAGTGAGCGTTCACCGCTCGTTAGCCACTGTCAAATCAGAAGGGACAACTCGTTAACCACAGCCAATTAGAAGGAACAACTCGTTAACCACAGCCAATTAGAACATGCGACAGGAGCTCAGTGGATAGAGACGGTCGTCCACTAACCGGAGGGTTGCCGGTTCGATCTCCACCTCACCTTGGACGAAAGCGTCTGCTAAATGTAAATACATGTGTCATCTACCTGTGCAGCCGCAAAACGGCTCGTTAACCACAGCCAATCAGACGACCCCTTTAGAGCCGTTGTCCTCTGGTGTAACCTGAGTTCTCAGCCGGCCTGACGGTGCGTCCGGGGGGGTGGGTGTTGTGGCTCTCGCAGGGGTCCCGTCAGACAGCGACTCCTCCTCGGCCAGCAACAAGATGAGCGGGCAGAGCAGCGCCAAGGCCAACCGGCCCTCGCTGGCCAAGATCCTGCTGTCCCTGGACGGCAACCAGGCCAAGCAGCAGGCGCTGTCGCACGTCCTCTCCGCCCTGCAGATCATGTATGCCAGGTGAGACCCCCGCCCGCCAGGTGAGACCCCCGCCCGCAACGGCCGGCTCCCCCGCGGAGGACAGGGCAGCGCCGCAGACAGTTGGCTGACGGCTGACCTCTGACCTCTGACCTCTGACCTCTGCCCTCTGACCTCGGCAGTTGTTGGCTTTTGTGTCTGGAACTTTACTTTGTTGTGATGCATTCCTATGAAATATATTCTGTGCACACAAAGCATCTCTTATTATACACCCAAGTACCATCATTTATTACATATACAGCTTCTCCTATTACTCACTTGATTAATTACATACAAAGCATCTCCTATTATATCCTTAAGTACCACGATTAATTACATATTAAGTATCGCCTATTATACACTTAAGTACCGTGATGGATTACACACAAAGAATCTTCTTTTGTACACTTAAGTAGCACGATTCATTTAAAAAAGCGTCCACTGACCTTGTCTTTCTGATCCCTTTATCTACTCTCCACTTGGTCCCGTTGATTCTTCTACCACTCTTTTAGTAACAAACTGCCTTCACAGTGACTTCATGTAATGTTAATCGTAATGTTAAGGGGATACTTCCACTATGGGGTGGGGTCACCTTCCGTGACCCTTGACCCCCGTGGTCCGACCGTCAGCTACAGCATCCTCAGCCCCGGTGCCTCGTCTTTCCTCCCCCCAGGGATGCTGTGGTGGGCGCCCTGATGCCCGCCTGCATGATGCTCCCGGTGGAGTGCCCCTCCAGCTCCCCGGCGCCCCCCTCCGACTCCTCCTCTTCCTCCTCGGGCATGAGCGACGACGAAGGCTCCCCCACACCGCAGGAGAGCGAGGACCGGCTGAGCCCCAGCCCTTGGCCGGAGCGTAGGGGAGAGGTGAGGGGAGGGGGGGTACTGGGGGTACTGGTCCGACGCGTTGGGTCTGAGACGCGTGGGGTCCGACGTGTGGGGTCTGAGGCGTGGGATTCGAGGCGTGGGGTCCGACATATGGGGTCTGAGACGCGTGGGGTCCGACGCGTGGGGAGGGGCTCTTACAGCGATCATCTCACATCTCTATACCGGGATGAGGATAAAAGTTAGAACCCGGGGAATTCATGCGGAAAACGACATGGGAGATTGAGAAGATGATTTGAGCCTTTAGGGGTCTTTCGGCAACTCGGTCTAAAAACAATTTTAAAGACTAAAGTCTTAAACTAAAGAGAATAAAAAAAATGTGAAAAAGTGAAAATGTTTGATGCTAAAAGGAAACGTGTTCTCTCCGTGTGATGAAGGGCGCGTCTTCGGAGGACGCGGTCACCCCGTCCTCGGCGGTCACGCCCTCTGCCTCGGGGGCGTCCTCGCGACCCTTCATCCCCGTCACCGACGACCCCGGCGCCGCCAGCATCATCGCGGAGACCATGACCAAGACCAAAGAGGTTAGCCCGCTCTCGCCCAGCACCACCCTGTAGGCCTGGCTCCGTCAGCCCTACGAAGGCTGCAGCCCACTCACCCAACACCACCCTGTACGGCTGGCCCCGTTAGCCCTAACACCACCCTGTAGGCCTGGCTCCGTCAGCTCTAACACCACCCTGTAGGCCTGGCTCCGTCAGCTCTAACACCACCCTGTAGGCCTGGCCCAGTTAGCCCTAACACCACCCTTTAGGCCTGGCCCCGTTAGCCCTAACACCACCCTATAGGCCTGGCCCCGTTAGCCCTAACACCACCCTATAGACCTGGCCCCGTTAGCCCTAACACCACCCTTTAGGCCTGGCCCCGTTAGCCCTAACACCACCCTATAGGCCTGGCCCCGTTAGCCCTAACACCACCCTGTAGGCCTGGCCCCGTTAGCCCTAACACCACCCTATAGGCCTGGCCCCGTTAGCCCTAACACCACCCTGTAGGCCTGGCCCCGTTAGCCCTAACACCACCCTGTAGGCCTGGCCCCGTTAGCCTTAACACCACCCTATAGGCCTGGCCCCGTTAGCCCTACGAAGGCTGCCAGCCGGGAGACTATGTGCACCACACTGGTCACTGCACTGACCAAATGGACTCCAAAGCTGCTAATGACACAACAAGACCCACTCAAGACATCGCTAGAAAGCGGCTCACCTCGTCAACGGACTTTGGACGAGAGCTTCGATTTAAGATGGATTAAATTGGCTCGGTTCATTCATCTTTATAATTTAACACCCCATATTAATTATGTTCTTCCTAATTAAATTGTGCCCAATTGGAGTAGTAAAATAATCAAAGTTAAGTTTAGATCATTGTAAGCCACTTCATCAGACTATAATGTCCTGGAGGGTTTTTAAGTGTGTCTGTGTCCCCTCTCTCTCTCTCTCTCTCTGTCTCTGTCCCTCTCCCTCTCTCTCTCAGGACTCTGAGAACCAGAGCAAGGTGGTGGGTCCGGAGCCCCAGTACCTGGATGAGTTCACCGCCCTGCTGGTCCCTGACGACACGCGCGTCATGGTGGACGTGCTGAAGCTGGCCGTGTCCCACCGCTCCGGGGACAAGGGCCGAGACGTCCTCTCCGCCGTGCTGTCCGGCATGGGTACCGCCTACCCACAGGTCAGCCAATCAGAACACACACACACACACACACACACACACACACACACACACACACACACACTATACCTGGGTGACTGCTCGCTCGTCACCGCCAACCTCGTTAACCACAGCCAATCAGAACACACCGTCCACCTGGGTTGCCTCATTAACCACAGCCAATCAGAACACACCTTCCACCTGGGTGCATCATTAACCGCAACCAATCAGAACATGCCTTCCACCTGGGTTGCCTCATTAACCACAGCCAATCAGAACACACCTTCCACCTGGGTTGCCTCATTAACCACAGCCAATCAGAACACGCCTTCCATCTGGGTTGGCTCATTAACCACAGCCAATCAGAACACAACACTTACCTGGATAACCACTCAGCACTCGTAAATCATAGCCAATCGCAACGCTTCTCCAACCAAAGGTATCACAACACACCTCATGGAAAACTGCCTGGGCGCCACCCCTGCTGAGTATTTGTTATGATAAAGGGGTCCACCTCTTGGTTACATATATAAATCTATGTCGTGTGTTTTGCGTGTGGACAGGTTGCGGACATGCTGCTGGAGCTGTGTGTGACGGAGCTGGAAGACGTAGCCACGGACTCGCAGAGCGGACGCCTCTCCTCCCAGCCGGTGGTGGTGGAGAGCAGCCACCCGTACACCGACGACACCTCCACCAGCGGCACCGTGAAGATCCCAGGTACTCCACCTGCACCGCCAGCTCAGCTAACTCGCCACTTTGGCCTCCTCCTCCCCTTAATTCACTCTGACTCTGGGGCTGTGGAATCGTTTGGTCCACTTTGTCGCTGTTTGTTTGTAAATCTTAGCTTGAGTTTAGGGTTGGGATCTCTCCTGTCTTCACAAACCCACTTCCTGTGAGGTTCTGGGTGTTGTGGGAAGCTATGAAAATGTTCATTTGTACTAGAGGTGTTTTCTCCCCCTGAACAACATGCGTGTTCGCGATGGTGCGGTGAAAAGCCATGTGGTGGGCAGCGCTGCTCAGTACCACTTCTGGTTGCTTCCAGAAGAGTGACCAACAAAAATGTACCATTTTTATTTGATGATTTGAAGGATGCTAGAACCAGACAATCTGCATCATAGTCGTGTCCCTCAACAAATGATTGTGATCGTTCCGTGTCCTTTTTCCTGCCGTACACGTCCGTTACCTTGTTGTCGTCTGGTGTGTTTTCATCACTGCTTTCTATACCAGGTCAGTCTTGGAATCGAGACCTTTCATCTCAATGAGTCTTACAAGGTTAAAGATAGCTTAGAGGTCACCGGGTCAAAGGTGAAATGCCTACGGTCACACTTCAACATGTGGCTTCAGGCCGGCGGCTCGCAGGCTGCGCTGGGATTATGCTGAGGCGGCTAATCCTGTGATTTGGGTGTGAACTAATGGGTACCGGGGTGTTCATGCCTTAGCAGACAGACAAATGCTCTGGGAAATGGGAAGGTGACCTGCAGCTTAGACACCGTCTGAAGGTCCGAAGTCCGCCCCGGAGGGCTTCACTGGCCGTCGACACCCCCTGGCCGAAGAAGGACCCCTCCTAGAGTAGACACTGAGGGGTGCAGTGGGTGTATGTAGTATATAGTATACAGTATATAACAGTAGCATGGTGGGGTCACAATCAAAAGAAAGCTGAGGTGAGATAGAAATCATTCATGAACGTGCGCCTGGTCTGATTGTCCGGTGCACTGGAAGACAGAGTCTTAATGTCCCGGCCGGTCGTCCCTCCGCTGACCCCTGACCCCTGACCCCCGTGTCTGTCCCCCGCAGGTGCGGAGGGTCTGAGGGTGGAGTTTGACCGCCAGTGCTCCACGGAGCGGCGCCACGACCCCCTGACCATCATGGACGGAGCCAACAGGATCGTGTCCGTGCGCTCAGGTGAGCACGTCACGGAGGAGAGCCGCGTCTAGGGCTCGCCTGGCGGGGCTGCCCCTCCCCCCCACAGGGGTCAGCCAGGCCGAGGGCTCGGGGTCAGGGGTCACCTCCCCGACGCTGAGCTCAGCTGAGCCAGCAGAGCCAGGACTGTTGTGGTTGTGTGTGTGTGTGTGTGTGTTTCTCTAGGCTTGTTTCCATATGGATTTCTCTATACGTACGTCTGTTTCTGTGTGTGTGTGTGTGTGAGAGAGAATGTGTGTGAATGTATGTTTATCTCTGTGGAATTGTGTGTGTGAGTGTGCGTGCTTCCCTGTGCCTGTGTGTGTGCGTTCTGTGTCTCTCTGTGTGTGTGCGTTCTGTGTCTCTCTGTGTGTGTGCGTTCTGTGTCTCTCTGTGTGTGTATTCATGGGTCTGTATGTGTGCCTCTGCAGGCCGGGAGTGGTGCGATTGGTCCAGTGAGCTGAGGATCCCCGGAGACGAACTCAAGTGGAAGTTCACCAGCGACGGCTCGGTCAACGGCTGGGGCTGGCGCTACACCGTCTATCCCATAATGCCTGCCGCAGGTGAGGCCCTAGCAACCCCCACCACCACCAGCAGCAGCAGCAGCAGAGCTCTCGTGCTCTCACGGTGAACAGTGTGATGGAGAGACGGAGCAGAGAGCATTTGTTTGGACTCACGTGTACTCTGATTCACGATGCCAGCACGTGGTGTGACGCAAAGCCCTTGTTTGTCGAGGCGCTGCCATGGCAACGAATGATGTCCTTTGAGTCTGGGCATGTATAAAAATATACTAATGATATCATGGACCATCATTCTACAATGATGTACTTTTATTTATTTTATTTTAAACCCAAGCTGCCAAAAACAATTGTACGTCTCCAAATGGTGTCCAGATGTTTACGGTCTGCGTCCTCTGTATCCTTCCTCCCCCCCCGTGTCCCAGGACCCAAGGACCTCCTGTCGGACCGCTGCATCCTCTCCTGCCCCTCCATGGACCTGGTCACCTGCCTGCTGGACTTCCGGTTCAACTTCGCCTCCAACCGCAGCATCGTGCCGCGGCTGGCCGCCTCCCTGGCAGCCTGCGCCCAGCTCAGTGCCCTGGGTGGGTACTAGAGCCTGTCTCCCCCCTGTCCCCTGTCCACCCCATCACTCACCCCCCCTCTCCCCCATCCCCTATCCGCCCCATCACTCAACCCCCTTCCTCCCCCCCTCCTCCCTCTCAATCTACCCCTCATCCTCGCCTCCCTGTCCACATAATCACTGATGTATTTCAAAGCTATTACCTGAACATTTACAACACTTTTATTTCACAGACGAGCAGATCTCGCATGCAAGTGTCCTATATATCGTACTGTACATACATAATTACATGTGCATTACATCTACAACGAACGTAATCACTCTCTTTAACACAAAATGACTTACGACACACACGGTTCTTTATCTTATTGTTTATTGTGTGGACTAGCCGCGGGCCACAGGATGTGGGCCCTGCAGCGCCTGAGGAAGCTGCTGACCACCGAGTACGGCCAGTCCATCAACATCAACCGTCTGCTGGGGGATGGAGAGGGGGAGGCCCGCACCATGGTGAGCCCTGCTGCCACGGAGCTCTGAGTGGGACACAAAGTGCTGCCTGATTGGGTCACGGCATGACCCAATTAGGCACAATTAACTCGATTGGTTGTGGTATGGTTTTAAACATTGTTATGTAATGTATGTATCTGTGTGTGTGTGTGTATGTTCAGAGTTTTACAGGCAGTGCGCTGGCCGCCCTGGTCAAGGGTCTCCCCGAGGCGCTCCAGAGGCAGTATGAGTACGAGGACCCCATCGTCAGGGGCGGGAAGCAGCTGCTGCACAGCCCCTTCTTCAAGGTACACCGCTAGCCTGGTGCTCTGTTTAGCTTAGCCGTAGCAACAGTAACCACCAACCATCTTCAAGGTGCGCTCCTAGCCTGGTGCTCTCTTTAGCTTTAGCATCAGTAGCATGTGGTTTACCAGGACCGGCTAACTTACCCATTCACTACTTTTAGTTTTCCACTCATTTTTGACTTGGATGGATTCTGTCTTTATTCTTATTTATTTCTTTATTGTTTTCATGACTTTAGCCTTGATGTCGATTTAGAAATGATTGAATAAATGACCAGTAGAGCACTTTCACTACTAGATTTGAAAATAAACAAGAAATACGAAAAAAATCCATGATCTTGTTATTGTGGCTGTGATTGTCGTTGCGCTGTCATCACCGTTGCCGTGCTAACCGTTGTCGTCATGGCGTTGACCAGGTGCTGGTGGCCCTGGCCTGCGACCTGGAGCTGGACACCCTGCCCTGCTGCGCCGAGACTCACAAGTGGGCATGGTTCCGGCGCTACTGCACGGCCTCCAGGGTGGCCGTGGCGCTGGACAAGCGCTCCGCCCTGCCCAGACCCTTCCTAGACGAGGTGGGTCCTCCAGGGACACGCTCGCTTCATCAATGTCTCTGTCTCCATCGATTCCCCTTTCTAGGTCTCTCTATCGATCTCACCCCCCCCTCTCTTCTCCCGTTCTCTCAGTCTCCTTTTCTCTCAGTCTCCCTTTCTCTCCGTTTCTCTTTCTCTCCATCTCCCTTCTCTCGCTGTCTCTGCCTCGGTTTCGATCTTTCACTCTCTGCTTGTCTTGATCCTTCCCTCTCTTCATGTGTCTCTACCCCCTCCTCTCCCTCCCTCTCCCGCCTCTCTTCCCTTCTTCCCCCCGGATGCTCTTCATCCTTCTAATCCGATGTCTTGCCCATCTCCCCCTCCCCCCCCCCCCCCCAGGTGACCAAGAAGATCTGTGAGCTGATGGCGGACCACGAGACCATGAGCGGCCTGCACGAGAAGCACGAGGTGTTCCGGCGGGAGCAGGACGAGCAGCTGGTGCAGTGGATGAACCGGCGGCCGGACGACTGGACGCTGTCGGCCGGCGGCAGCGGCACCATCTACGGCTGGGGCCACAACCACCGCGGCCAGCTGGGCGGCATCGAGGGCGCCAAGGTCAAGGTGCCCACGCCCACCGAGGCGCTGGCCACGCTGCGGCCCGTCCAGCTCATCGGCGGCGAGCAGACGCTGTTCGCTGTCACGGCGGACGGGAAGGTGGGATGTGTTGTGTTATAACATGGCATTTTTGTGTTATGTTGTGTTATGTTGTGTTGTGTTTGTTGTTAGGTGGTGTGGTTACACTAAAGGATTTACTCTTTATACTATATATATATATATATATATATATATATATATATATATATATATATATATATATATATTTACTTATATATGATATTATATATTTATAATTGTAAAGTGTGGTTAAACTGATACAAAGGTTGAGGCTCACTCTTTACTTTCACTGATTTATTCCACTTTAGATAACATCAGTAAACTAACACCAGGTGAAACATTGAACCTCCTGACTCAACACTTTGTGATTTATTCCACTTTAGAATGCATAACAACAAAAAAAAGTGAAAAAATAACTCCCATGAATATAAATAGACAAGATAAGACGACACTTCATTCACCCCAGACAGGAAATTTGTCTGTCACAGCGGAAAGCGCCGGGCGCTAATGCGCCTCAAGCACGCGGTGATATCGGGTTCATTCATTCAGATCAGCTCAGCCAGCGTCACAGCGCTAACGTTCTCCCCCCCCTCCCCCCCCCCCCCCCCCCCTCAGCTGTACGCCACGGGCTACGGCGCCGGCGGCCGGCTTGGCATCGGGGGCACCGAGTCGGTGTCCACGCCCACCCTGCTGGAGTCCATCCAGCACGTCTTCATCCGCAAGGTGGCGGTGAACTCCGGGGGGAAGCACTGCCTGGCCCTGTCCTCCGAGGGCGAGGTCTACTCCTGGGGGGAGGCTGAGGACGGCAAGCTGGGCCACGGCAACCGCAGGTGAGGAGGACGGCCGTGGGTTACTGTTACCGCGGGTAACGGGTGTTACTGTTGCGGATGTTACTGTTTTCACGGGTAACGGGTGTTACTGTTGCGGATGTTACTGTTACCACAGGTAACAGGTTTTGCTGTAGCGGCTGTTGCTGTTACTACAGATAATGTGTGCAACTGACAGATGTTACTGTTGCCACAAAGATGTATCTGTTACCGTGGGTAATGGTGTAACTGTGACCACGGGTAATGGTTTAACTGTTATCGATGTTACTGTTACCGTGGGCTATTGGTGTTACTTTTGTTAGGGGGATTTACTGTTACCAGGGGTTTCTTCTGTTATCAAAGGCTGCTTCTGTTACCATCTGAGCTCTGACCCGGTGATGTCTCCTGTCCGCCCCCAGCCCGTGTGATCGACCCCGGGTCATCGAGTCCCTGCGTGGCGTGGAGGTGGTGGACATCGCGGCCGGGGGAGCGCACAGCGCCTGCATCACGTCCAGCGGCGAGCTCTACACCTGGGGCAAGGGCCGCTACGGCAGGCTGGGCCACGGGGACAGCGAGGACCAGCTGAAACCCAAACTGGTGTGTGGCGCTCACCCTGCATTGACCAGTACCTCCGTCACGCTTCTGCACGCATTACGTGCGTGACCCGCGTGCGTGACCGTCATGTCTGTGGCGTTGTGTTCCAGGTGGACGCTCTGCAGGGTCACCGGGTCATGGACGTGGCCTGTGGCAGCGGCGATGCCCAGACCCTCTGCCTGACGGACGAGGACATGGTCTGGTCCTGGGGCGACGGGGATTACGGGAAACTAGGGCGAGGGGGCAGCGACGGCTGCAAGGTGCCCATGAAGGTAGGTACCCACGCGGCGTTCGTTGAGACTTCCCACCGATGTACAGTGTAGTCTTCAGGGCATGCAGAGTCACTTTGGATTAATGTGTCCATCTGGTGGTGAATGCTGATGATCGACGGCTTGTATGCCCTGGTGTGTGTGATCTTTGACCTTTTGACCCATGTTTTAATTGGTGCCATCGTGACCTTGCAGATTGACTCTCTGACGGGTCTGGGCGTGGTGAAGGTGGAGTGTGGCTCCCAGTTCTCTGTGGCCCTTACCAAGTCAGGGGCCGTGTACACCTGGTATGTATAGAATCATGTTCTGAGTATTCATACATGTATGGATGCACATGTATGTGCAACACAAAGGTTAACTATCTGTATATTTCAAATTGTAAACACCAACAGAGCGTACACTAACATATGGTATTAAATTATTCAGTCATGAATTACTGAACACTGCAAAACGATCCAGTGGGCTGAATTAAACAAGCTAACTTTGTAAGAGTTCATGAAACGGAAATAATGTTATTTTGAGAACCAAAGTATAACTTTTTTTTTGTATTTTATCTTTATCTATTGGTTGATCCTGTCTGCACCAACAGTGTGATAGAAAATGTCTCTGTCCACAAGAGAATGCAAAAACGATTCAAAACGTTCCCATAATGCTAAGTAAGGCGAGGTGGACTGGTAAACGGGTCATTCAACCGGTTGGTACCAGCCACAGGTGAACACGCCGGGAGCCCGCCATGGCGTGCGTGTTTCTGGTTCGTGCTAAGTGTGTGGAACACCAATCACTGCGTGTAAATCGAGGTCACGGTGTCATCGTTGTGCAGAGATTTTGTAACATCTCCACCATGGAAGAAGTTTGTCAAAAGCTTTGTTTTCAGTGACCTGAAACCCCACTTTGATGTGGATGAGAGCCGGAACGCAGGGAAAACACCCATTTAGACCAGGACCGGGCCCTGGTGTCCTCCAGTCTCTCATGGTGGAGGATGTTACCGAGGGGTCATGTGACCCTGGCAAGAGAGAGCAGGTCATGTGACATCTGTGTGTGTGTGTGTGTGTGTGTGTGTGTGTGTGTGCGCGTGCTAAAGGGGGAAGGGGGACTACCACCGCCTGGGCCACGGCTCTGACGACCACGTCCGGCGGCCCCGCCAGGTCCAGGGGCTGCAGGGGAAGAAGGTCATCGCCATAGCGACGGGGTCGCTGCACTGCGTGTGCTGCACCGAGGATGGTAAGGGAGGAACCGCTGTGTGATCGCTGTGGTCTACATGGTCACTCAGGTGACATGTGAAACGACTTGCAGTAGAAATCAATGTAAACACTGGTCGGGGTTAGGGGGCTTACTCAAGGATGCCTACGGGTAGACTGGACATTGGGGATCGAACCTATCATCTTTTGACGAGGTGTCAATCACCCCAACCATGAGACTGCTAGTCGTGTTGGAGTACATAAAAAAAAAAATGCAGTATTTCCATTGACGCAGATTGCGTCCCACAATGCACTGGTTTGTAGTCCTGCCGGCGCCGTGTAGAAAGCTGTGCCGTGTGCTTTGCGCCCAGGAGAAGTGTACACGTGGGGCGACAACGACGAGGGCCAGCTGGGCGACGGCACCACCAACGCCATCCAGCGGCCGCGGCTGGTGGCGGCGCTGCAGGGCAAGAAGATCAACCGCGTGGCGTGCGGCTCGGCCCACACGCTGGCCTGGTCCACCAGCAAGCCCACCAACGCCGGCAAGCTGCCATCCCAGGTAACCCGCGCTCAGCCGCACCCCTCCCGGCCGCTGTGGCCCTGCCAGGCCGGCTCCGCACACTAGATGGCAGTCACACTGCGACAACGGCTCCTCTCCCACCGCGCTAGCTGGAAGAGGCGGTAGCGAGCTAGCGCTAGCCGCTACGCTGCCGCTGACCCGTAGCCGCACTCTAGCTAGCCAGCTAGCTAGCTAGCCGGCGGCTAACCCCTGCGTGTCCGTCGTCCCCCCAGGTTCCCATGGAGTACAACCACCTGCAGGAGATCCCCATCCTGGGCCTGAGGAACCGGCTGCTGCTGCTGCACCACATCTCGGAGCTGTTCTGCCCCTGCATCCCCATGTTCCACCTGGAGGGCCGGCTGGGCCAGGTGGGCCACGGACCCTCCGTGGGCTTCGACACGCTGCGGGGCATCCTCATCTCCCAGGGCAAGGTGAGAGGGCGGGGGGGGGGGGGGGGGGGGGGGTGGGTGGTCGGGGGGCACGGCTGGGGTACGTGATCAAGAGGGGGGGGTGTGTGTGTGTGTGTGTGTGTGTGTGTGTGTGTGTGTGTGTGTGTGTGTGTGTGTGTGTGTGTGTGTGTGTGTGTGTGTGTGTGTGTGTGTGTGTGTGTGTGTGTGTGTGTGTGCGTGCGGTGGAGAGGGGGGGGGGATTGTGAGAGGTATACAATATATTTTGTTCGCAAGTCAACAATGAAACACTTGATGGTATCCTGGCTGCTTTTGTGCGCGCTAAGCGGTGTGGTAGACCGCAGCTCCACTAGCGCGCCCGGCTTTGTTCCCATCTCCTGGAGAGAGCCCACTCAGGGCTCGCATCTGGCGGTAACCGTGATGCTTTGATTCCATGACAACAGGAAGCAGCCTTCAGGAAGGTGGTGCAGGCCACCATGGTGAGAGACAGACAGCATGGGCCGGTGGTGGAGCTCAACAGAATACAGGTAGACGCCCTCCTAATGCTTCTCTATGAAAACACATGTCCCATCTTATTCACTCTTATGTCCATAAACACCGCATACATATGTATATTGGAACATATGTATCATCTGCACTATGACCACATTCAAGATGCAGTACCTCCCATCCCTCTCTCTCTCTCGCTCTCACCCTTCACCCCCCCCCCCCCCCCCCCCTTCTCTCCCCCCCTCTCACTCCCTCCTTCCCCTTCTCCCCCCTCTCTCTCTCTCTCTCTCTCTCTCTCTCTCTCTCTCTCTCTCTCTCTCTCTCTCTCTCTCTCTCTCTCTCTCTCCCACACACTCCTCACTGTAGGCCGTTTGTTTTTCTTCTGGCTGAGTGGGTCACATGATGTTTCTGTCATGAGGGGCTTTGGTGTGTGATGTACACTCTCTCTGCTGGCCTCTCTGCACCACCTCCTGCTGTGAACTGTAGACCACCGGCCCCCCCCACCCCCCCACAGCCCCCCCCACCCCCCCCTGCAGCTGTGCACTGTAGTGTGGTGCATGCAGTCGTCAGTTTAACCACAGCATCATCCTCCTTCTTCTCTGTCTCTCTCTTGCTTTCCATGTTTCCTTTTTTTCTGTCTCCCTTCTTATGTCTTGTGTTCTTGGCTGTCTCTCTCTGTCTCTCTCCCTCCCTCCCTCTCTCTCTCTCTGGGGGACAACTGAGACGTCCAACAGAACCATGATCCCTCTGTTCCCTTCCCCCTCTCCCCCCCCTCCCTCCCAACGGTGATCAATCGACCACAGATCAACCCTCTCGCTCATTTTCACTTCCTTCCCATTTCTCTTCTTTTCCACCCCCCCCCCCCTTTTTTCTTTTTTTTTTCTTTCTCCCCCAAAGGCCGAGAGACACAGATCACCCAGGTCCTAACTCCCCCCTCTCTCTCCCTCTCTCTCCCCCTCTCCCCTGCAGGTGAAGCGGTCCCGCAGTAAAGGGGGTCTGGCGGGTCCCGACGGCACCAAGTCCGTGTTCGGTCAGATGTGCTCCAAGATGAGCTCCTTCAGCCCTGACAGCCTGCTGCTCCCCCACCGCGTCTGGAAGGTCAAGTTCGTGGGTAGGTGTCCCCCGCCGGAGGGGGGAGGCCAGGGGGGTCCTGTCCCCCGCCGGAGGGAGGAGACAAAGGGACCTGTCCCTTCCTGGAACGCGGTGCGCGTACGGCGGCCTTGAGCCGGCGGTGAAGCTGGGATGTCTGAGAGTCTCTGCTGTCGTTTTAGTTCTCACAGTGCTTTACAATGCAGTCTTTGTCGTCAAATGTTGGGTGCAATTTTATGTTTTTTTTTTTTAATGATTTTATGCTCTATGGTTTCTAAACAATCGTGAGGATGTTTCTGGCGTTTGTGGGGATTTCATGGCCGTTGATTTGTGTCCATTCAGTTTGTTTGTCATCGCGGTGAAGGCCTAGGCAACCCGTTCTCACCTCCTCCTCCTGCTCCTGCTCCTCCTCCTCCAGGGGAGTCAGTGGACGACTGCGGCGGCGGCTACAGCGAGTCCATCGCCGAGATGTGCGAGGAGCTGCAGAACGGCCTGACGCCGCTGCTCATCGTCACGCCCAACGGACGCGACGAGTCCGGCGCCAACCGCGACTGCTTCCTGCTCAACCCGGCCGCCAAGTCCCCGCTGCACATGAACATGTTCCGCTTCCTAGGTAACCTGAGCCCGCGGCGCGCTTTTTAATACCGCCGCCGCATGGAGCTTAGGAGAAGCTTAGCTAGCTTGGGTAGCTACGTACCCGGCTACACAGGAAGCGGGCAGGAAGTTTAGCCAACTACACAGGAAGTGGACAGTACGTGTCGCAACTATGAACCCGAATTGGCTGGGAAGTGTAGCTAAACGGAGTAGCAGGCTACATGGGAAGTGTAGTGAAAATGCCACGAGCGATACAGGAAGTGTAGAGGAAGTTAAGCGAGCGACACAAGAAGTGGACAGGAAGTGTAGCTATGTTCGCAGCTAGCGTTACTGATCGTACATTAAAGGCATAACAAGAGGCTTGCACACGAGGAGCACTTTAACAAATGTCTCTAATGAATGTATTTCATTACCTTTCTTTAATGAGTGTCTTCATTAAATATCTTTAATGAATGTCCGTATTTAATATCTTTAATGAATGTCTGCGTCTGTGCAGGTGTGCTCCTGGGCATCGCCATCCGCACAGGCAGCCCCCTGAGTCTCAACCTGGCGGAGCCGGTGTGGAAGCAGCTGGCTGGGATGAACCTGACCATTGCAGACCTCAGCGAGGTGGGCTACCCTTCACTGCACTGCCCTTCACCCACTGAAACGGTCACCCCTGACCACACAAACCACACACAGGCTGTTCTACCCACTCATATACCAGTTCATCACTTCGCCGCTCTCTCTGTTCCTGCTGTTATTGTTATGCCCTCACTGCTGATGGGGGTATTGCAGTATCCGTCGTGTTGATGCTATTCTGCTTCACTGCTTGGTATGATACGACGCTACTCGGAACAGCAGGGTTTGCGGTTACTTGGTAAATGTGTGGGGGGAAAAGAATCCAACCCCCCCACCCCCGTTGACTCCCTCAGCTTTGGTGTTTTCATAACCTTCTGAATGCGCTCAAGCCTCCTTTACTGTTAAATACGAGGCATTCTGCAGAGGACGCATTCCTGCCCAGATTACAACCTCAAGCTGCTCTCAGAGAACCAGTGGAAACACTGGCGGGCGCGCAGCTCTGCTCAATGCTAATTGCTGATTGGGCCTTAAAGCAAGGCAGGCAATTTGGAGGAACCAGAATAGCCCCAGAATCAAGCGCTCTTTCAAGGCGCTATATCTAACGAATGCACTGCACTAAATCTCAAAATGACCGCGATGTGTCATCGGAGATTAAAGAAACACGGGCAGTCCAAGCACTGCATGTTCTCCTTTTGAAAGGTCCGTTCCGTCGGGTTGGAACGCTTATTTTTGCGTTTGTCCCTCTGTGTCGTGAGTCACTGTTCTCCGCGTACCCCGGGATCGCTAAATATGAAACAAACTGGAACAGCAGCACAGCGGGCTGCAGCCACGGAGGCAAGCAAACCAACTGGATCAGCCGAGATTGTTCTAGATTCCACCCAACCTAAAAAGCCTCGTCCTCTTTGGAGAAAGCTCCGCGACCGGAGCCGTGCTAAAACGCGCGTAAAACCTTGGGAGTTGCATTTGAAAGATAGAAATGGCTTAGTGACCGGAAGGATTAAAAGACGGACGCCACATGCCCCCCGGTTTATAATTTGCAAACAATAAGTAAATTGCAAATGTATGCGTAAGCTGATCAGCCAACAGTGGAGGACTTGTCGTCGGCTTGTAAAAATAGAATCACAACTCGACATATCAAGTTCTCTGGGTGTCCTCATCCCATGTGAGCTCCAGGTCTGTTGAGGGCTGGGCCGGGCCCAGACCACCATGTTGAGACCATGTTGAGAGTCTGGACTGCAGTACCCATGTTAAACGCTCTGTGTCAGTGTTACATATTGTACCTTTAAACCCCCTACATATCAAAGAATTGTTCCCTTTCAATCAAGCTATTATAACCCAGATCACCTTTGAATTATTTTCCCAAAACTGTTCATCTGTCATTCCGATCATGAATTCAAGCCCTCGAAATGAATATGATATTGTTGATCAAAAACAGCTCTTACTAATTACGATCAACCACTAATATAAGGGGTACGTCAAGATCTTTCTCTCTGACGAGTTGTTTGACTCCAAATTCATCATTGCGCGTCCAGAAGGGGAGTCCGCTGGGTTAGCTTCTCCTTGCGTTAGCCTCGTCCATTGACTCGCTGGGTTAGCATCTCCTTGCGTTAGCCTCGTCTGTTGACTCGCTGGGTTAGCATCTCCTTGCGTTAGCCTCGTCCGTTGACTCGCTGGGTTAGCATCTCCTTGCGTTAGCCTCGTCCGTTGACTCGCTGGGTTAGCATCTCCTTGCGTTAGCCTCGTCCGTTGACTCGCTGGGTCCTCGTCCGTTGACTCGCTGGGTTAGCATCTCCTTGCGTTAGCCTCGTCCGTTGACTCGCTGGGTCCTCGTCCGTTGACTCGCTGGGTTAGCATCTCCTTGCGTTAGCCTCGTCCGTTGACTCGCTGGGTTAGCATCTCCTTGCGTCGGCCTCGTCCGTCGACGTGCAGCGTTACCGAAGAGTTCCAACGTGTTTCGAACACTCGCACATCCCAAGCGAGTGCCAGTGACAACACACACACACACACACGACAAGGTCGTAGTTTGTCTACAAGCACACAGGAATAATTCTGCGCTATTTTGGGCGCTGTGATTATTCGGCTACCTGTGATGCCGACGGGCGACCCCCGGGCGCAGACCGCCCGGCCAGAAGCAGCTGAGAATCTAATTGCGCCAGCAGCACATCACAGGTAGCCTTAATCACAGTGCCAAAAATAGTGGCGTGTTATCGCTGTGTTTGGAGACAAATTACAGTGGCAGGCGTTTTGGAATCATCGACGAAACACATTGGGAATCTTTGGAAAGTCATTAAAAGTGTATTTCCCCCCGCACGCGAACTGGGAGCTCGGCTACTGTAACTCTGCAAGTTAGTGGAAGCGGATGTCGGAAGTGTACCCGTCGGAAATCCAATGCTAGCCCAAGCGTGTTTCCCTACTTGTGCGCACAACGGTGAATTTGGCATTAAAAAACTGCTCTCGACACAATTGTACGGCTGTATCAGAGCATTCCTTTACCATCATAATTCATCTGGACAGCAAACAACAGTGTTTGAGGGACACATTTAAATGTTTCGAATATAAAGACATGTACTTTGATTTTAACTGCACCTTAAATAAGGTGCCAAGGTGCATTAGAAATATGGACCCCCACCCTACAGAGGTCCGAGGCTAAACCCTGAAGTCCTCAAATCGAGTGACGGCCCAGCCGAGAATGCACCGCGTCCGTCCTCAAGCAGAGGAAGCTCTGCTGGAAGCGAGGCCGAGAACAATCAAAACCATGCAATCCCTATCGAGTGGCTCCAAAAGGTTCCCCATTTAAAGTGAAACTATCGGACAGCGCAAAGTGCAGCCTGGAGGATTCACAAAACAAATGTAAACCCGGTGAACTGCCTCCCCCCACCTCCCCCCACCACCCCACCTCCCACCTCCCCCCACCTCCCACCTCCTATGTGGGAGCCTTCACTCCGAGACAGCCTCCCCTAGCGCTCCGGCTCCTGCGTGCGGTGGCGGCTAGCGCGTGGGCCGTGGGAGCTCTCTCCCGGCACGCTGCTGTCATGAGCCCGAGCCGCGGCGCTGGGAAGGGCGCAGGAGGCCAGGAGTGGTTCCCCAGCGCCACAAAGGCTCCGTCTGTCTGCTCGCCGTAGCCCGGGGACCCCCGGGAAAGGTTGCGGAGACGAGGGCGCCTCACCAGACCCCCGGGGAGCCACGCGGCCCGGATGCAGCGGGGGGGGGGGGGGGGGACGCGGGCCCGTGCGCGCACACACACACGGGATCGATTGTACCGGAGTGCGTAGTCTGTGGTGGCCGTTGACGCGGATGTTTTGTGACGGGGGGGGGGGATGGCGTTGGCGTCACATTCAACCAGGAGGCCTCCTCCTGCTGGATGCTCCATCAGGACATGCATCTGATAGTCACTGGAAGTCTCTTAGATAACATACCGTCAAGAATATTTATAGGTCAAAAAAACAATGCCACGCTCACAATCTTCACCCTGCGACTCGGGGGCGTTTAGCAGACGCTTTCGTCCAAAGCCACTTATGATTTGCAGGGGGGGCGGCGGCTCTGTGCAGCGCCCGGGGAGCAATTTGGGGTTCAGTGTCTTCCTCAAGGACTCTTCACCATGTGGACGGTTGGAGGAGTGGCTGGAACCGCCTGCCCTCCAGGGAGTGGACGACCCGCTCCATCCACTTGACCTACTGCCTACTGCCGCGGCATGAAGCCCCGCCCCATGGCCTGTCACATGGTCCGACCCCTGACCACCCCCTGGGGTGTGTGTGTGTGTGTGTGTGTGTGTGTGTGTGCTTGTGTGCGTGCGTGTGTGTGTGTGACTGTGCGTGCGTGTGTGTGTGCCTGTGTGCCTGTGTGCGTGTGTGTGCCTGTGTGTGTGCCTGTGCGTGTGTGTGTGTGTGCGCGCGTGTCCGTGTGTGTGTGTGTAGGTGGACAAAGACTTCATCCCGGGCCTGATGTACATCCGGGACAACGAGGCGACGGCGGAGGAGTTTGAGGGCATGACGCTGCCCTTCACCGTGCCCAACGCCAGCGGGCAGGACATCCAGCTGAGCTCCAAGCACGCCCACATCACCCTGGAGAACCGCGCCGAGTACGTCCGGCTGGCCATCAACTACAGGTGAGGAGCCGGGGGGGAGGAGGAGGAGGTGAGGGGGGGAGGCGGGGGAGATGAGGGGGGGAGGCCCATGGCCCTTGTGCAGTGTCAAAACACAAACGAGAACAACTCCCAAAAACCTGCTCTTGTTCTTGTTGTGTTTTGACTCGTGACCTGATGAGATGTCTCTCCTCCTCCTGGCCTCCTTTCTCCCCCCCCCCCCCCCCCCCCCCCCCCCCTCCTCCTCCAGACTCCATGAGTTTGACGAGCAGGTGTCAGCGGTGCGGGAGGGCATGGCCCGCGTGGTCCCGGTGCCCCTCCTCTCTCTCTTCACGGGCTACGAACTGGAAACCATGGTAACCACTGTTTGTTTGTTTGTTTGTTTGTTTGTTTTGGGGCTGTTTGGCATAGCAGCCGACCTCCTCTGCGGTCACGTGTTGAGTGTTTATAATGTCAGCTGTTTACATTTCTGTCATCGTGTTCCCTACCCTAACCCACGCCCCCCCACTCCCCTGCCTCACCCCCCTCTCCCTTACTCCTCCCCCTTCTCTTCCCCGCCCACTTATCTTCCACCCCCCTCTCCCGCACTCTCTCCCATACCTCACCCTTTACCCTACCCCCACCCTCTCTCCCCTACCCCACCCCCTCTCCCTTACTCCACTCTCTCCCCCACCCTCTCTCCCTTACTCCATTCTTACTCCCCCACCCCTCTCCCTTACTCCACTCTCTCCCCCACCCTCTCTCCCTTACTCCATTCTTACTCCTCCACCCTCTCTCCCTTACTCCACTCTATCTCCCCCACCCTCTCTCCCTTACTCCACTCTATCTCCCCCACCCTCTCTCCCTTACTCCACTCTATCTCCCCCACCCTCTCTCCCTTACTCCACTCTATCTCCCCCACCCTCTCTCCCTTACTCCACTCTATCTCCCCCACCCTCAGGTGTGCGGCAGCCCAGACATCCCCCTCCACCTGCTGAAGTCGGTGGCCACCTACAAGGGCGTGGAGCCCACGGCCCCCCTCATCCACTGGTTCTGGGAGGTGATGGAGTCCTTCTCCACCACCGAGCGCTCCCTGTTCCTCAGGTTCGTGTGGGGGCGCACGCGCCTGCCTCGCACCATCGCAGACTTCCGGGGACGAGACTTCGTTGTACAGGTCAGCCGCTTGCCTCTGTGTCCGGGGTTCAAATGTCTGTACGTGTTTTGGGGTTCAAAAGTTTGGGTTCTAAAGTTTGTAAATGTTTGGGGTTCAAAAGTTTGGGTTCTAAAGTTTGTAAATGTTTGGGGTTCAAAAGTTTGGGTTCTAAAGTTTGTAAATATTTGGGGTTCAAAAGTTTGGGTTCTAAAGTTTGTAAATGTTTGGGTTCTAAAGTTTGTAAATGTTCTGGGTTCAAAGGTTTGGGTTCTAAAGTTTGTAAATGTTTTGGGTTAAAGGTTTGGGTTCTAAAGTTTGTAAATGTTTGGGGTTCAAAGGTTTGGGTTCTAAAGTTTGTAAATGTTTGGGGTTCTACAGTTTGGGTTCTACAGTTTTTAAATGTTTGGGGTTCAAAAGTTCAAAATGTTTTCCATTATCTTAACTGACAATCCTGGGAATATCCTAATCATGGCACCAATACAAGAACTCTTACTGTACTGTGGTGTCCTGTAGAGAGACAGCACCTAGTGAGAGATGTCCACATTATTGACAAAACTTGACGTGTAAACGTCCCGTTATTAATGAGCCGTGCACTCGAACGCACTAACTTTTGTGAGTTTTGGATATTTGGAAATGTTCCGAAATGTTTTGAAGTTACTGCCAAGTCACGTGACCAGAGGGGGCACCGCTCCTGAGGTTTGATCCCGGGTTCAAGTTTTCCCTTCAACCGCTGGACGACTC
>JAXIVH010000003.1:1020463-1036722 GCA_036785325.1 Urophycis tenuis | reverse complement strand
TCTCTCTGTCTCTCTCTCTCTCTCTCTCTTTCTCTCTCTCTCTCCTCTCTCTCCCTCCCCTCTCTCTCTCTCTGTCTCTCTCTCCTCTCTCTCTCTCTTTCTCTCTCTCCTCTCTCTCTCTCCCTCCCTCTCTCTCTTCCTCTATCTCTCCTCTCTCTCTCTCTCTCTCTCTCTCTCTCTCTATCTCTCTCTCCTCTCCAGTAATGCTCCTGCCTGAGACACAGTAATGCTTTCATTAGACCCAGCATTACTGTGTCTCAGGCAGCTGTCTGCAGTGTCTCTCTGTCTCGTTACAGCCGTTACATCTGACCCCTCAGCAGCTTGTGACACTGTGATGTGTTTCGGCAGGCCCTACCAGCTCTCACGAGGAAGAGTGTGGCCCATGATCATGATCCTCTGCCTCATCGCGGCCATCCTCTCACGCCTTCCTGGACAACGTCACCACCATGATGCTGTTCACGCCCGGTCACATCAGGTAGCGCCAGAAGAGCTCGCCGGGAGCACGCTAAAGCAGTTTCAACATGCAAAGAGCACGCCTAGAAAGCTCCCGGACGCAAGAGAAGATGGCTGCATGCCTGGAACACACTAGAACGTTCTAAAACACGCAAGATTGTTCTAGAACACGCTAAAAACATTCCTGCTGAAAATGCCCATGATGGTTAACATCAGGTCTTTAACATAGTTAAGAAAGGTGTTATGATGGTTAAGATAAGGTGTTATGATGTTAAGATAAGGTGTTATGCTGGTTAAGGTTAGGTGTTATGATGTTAAGATAAGGTGTTATGATGGTTAAGATAAGGTGTTATGATGGTTAATGATAAGGTGTTATGCTGGTTAAGGTTAGGTGTTATGATGGTTAAGTTAAGGTGTTATGATGGTTAAGTTAAGGTGTTATGATGGTTAAGATAAGGTGTTATGATGGTTGAGATAGGGTGTTATGCATGGTTAAGGTTAGGTGTTATGATGGTTAGATAAGGTGTTATGATGGTTAAGATAAGGTCGTTATGATGGTTAAGATAAGGTGTTATGATGGTTTATGGTTAGGTGTTCATGATGGTTAAGATAGGTGTCATGATGGTTGAGATAAGGTGTTATGATGGTTAAGATGAGGTGCTATGATGGTTAAGATAAGGTGTCATGATGGTTGAGATAAGGTGTTATGGATGGTTAAGATAAGGTGTTATGATGGCTAAGGTTAGGTGTTATGATGGTTAAGATAAGGTGTCATGATGGTTGAGATAAGGTGTTATGATGGTTAAGATAAGGTGCTATGATGGTTAAGATAAGGTGTCATGGATGGTTGAGATAAGGTGTCATTATGGTTAAGGTAACGTGTTATGATGGTTAACATCCAGGTGTTATGATGGCTAAGGTTAGGGTTATGATGGTTAAGCTAAGGTGTCATGATGGTTGAGATAAGGTGTTATGATGGTTAAGATAAGGTGCTATGATGGTTAAGATAACGGTGTCATGATGGTTGAGATAAGGTGTCATTATGGTTTAAGGTAACGTGTTATGATGGTTAACATCAGGTGTCATAGATGGTTAAGGTAACGTGTTATGATGGTTAACATCAGGTGTTATGATGGTTAAGATAAGGTGTTATGATGGTTAACATCAGGTGTCTATGATGGTTAAGATAAGGTGTTATGATGGTTGAGATAAGGCTAGGTGTTAAGATGTGTTGCTGGAGAGGATCTCAGGAACGCAATGCATCCCGGGAATTCTAAGTAAGTAGTTGGCTAGCTCTGTAAGCGGCGCACACACATCCAGCCTCCATGTTTATTTTCCCTGCTGCTCCGCTGCCAGTAATCAGCGGTGAAGACCGGCCTGTCCCTGAGGATTGTTTTACTGTAGCGTGTGTGTTGCTCACCGCCAGCTGTGCGAGGTGCTGAACCTGGACCCCCAGACACGTCCTGATTGCAGAAGTCGTCTTCACCAACATCGGCGGGGCGGCCCACCAGCATGCTGGGGGACCCCCCCAACGTCATCATCGTGTCCAATCAGGAGCTGCGGAAGGAGGTGAGCGCCGAGCGACACCCCAGGGACCCCCCTGGGGACCACCCTCATGGTCCGGTCTCGCCTCCCCCCTCCACCCAGCACCCCTCCACCCAGCACCCCTCCACCAGCACCCCTCCACCCAGCACCCCTCCACCCAGCACCCCTCCACCCAGCACCCCCTCCACCAGCACCCCTCCATCCACACACCGCATGGCGTGCCCTGGACTGATGTTACTCCACCCGTATCATTCTGCGTCGTGGTTCATAGTCGTGCCTCCTAGAGGAACCTCGGTGGTGCTGGTTCAGACGTAGCGTCGTGTCACGTAGCGTTTCAGTTGGAAGGACCCGAGGTCTGCTTCTCTGGTTCCTCTTCTCAACTTTACCTTCGGCAACTGTTAGCATGCATACGGTACCAAATTCAACCAATATTCATTTTGTATTTGCATATTCGCCTTGTAGGTGTATATTATAATTATAGTTTTGTAGATATTGCAGCTTGGGTACCCCTTCGATCCCCAGCTTGGGGAACCTCTGGGTGAAAGGTGAAGTCCATTGAGGCTCCATCCAGCATGAATAATGAATGGTCTGTGATTGGAGACCCCACCGCCTCCCCCTGTGTCTAAACATAGACACACAGAGATGCACGGGCAGATAGAAACACACAAGATAGATGCAGGAGCAAACGCCTCAGTGCTAGTTTGGCTTTACTCTCACAGTTTTGTGATTGGTGGTTGATGATACTTCACCTCTCCGCTGTGATTGGACACACACACCCACACGCGCACACACACACACACACACAACACACACACCCCACACCCCCACACAAACACACACACACACACACACACACACACACACACACACACACACACACACACATATACAAACACATGTAACTGCGCATGCATGCACCCACACACACATACACACACACACATACAGACACATGTAACCGCACACACACACACACACATACAGACACATGTAACCGCACGCACGCACACACACACACACACAGGCACCGAACACATACACAGACTTACTGTGTAAAACTCTTAGTATGCCTTGAAAAGCGCAATATGAGCACAATGAACTATTCTTATTATCCTGACCCGGGTTCTGTACGTAATAGTGCACAGTGGGCCCGGCAGAACCTTCCTCCCAGAACTTCCTCCTAAATGAGGGCGGGAGTGGAGTTAAATCATCTGGACACGGTGACTCGTGTGGCCTTTTCCTCCTCAGGATCATGAAGACGGATCACGTCCTGAGTTCCTTATAGGAGCGCCAAAACCTCTGACCTCTCTCTGGGGTCCCAGCCCGACCCGCAGGCCGGGTCCGTTTACGCATTAATTGGTTTAATTTGTCTTGAGGCTGTGCTGAAGACGTATGGGCAGAGTGGAGAGACTCCAAAGCAAGTCTTTTTTTAGATGCGTTTTAGAGGCAAAGGTCCACTTTAATAAAAACATCACAATTAAGGTGTCACCGTTTGAAATCCATCCCGAGATGGAAACTTCTCGGTGGGCACACATTATCATATTGTCACCAAAGTAATTTATCATTTTACCAACTTTCCTCACTGAGTAAGCGTAAGAGAGAGCATCTTTAATCAAAAGCAGCACTTAATTCAGATACAAGTCATGGAGCAGGTAGGGCCGTGGGGCCATCTCACCAAATCCTGCAGGTTAGACTCACGTTGGGGATTGAACCCAGTACCCTTTCGGGCTGGGAGTCGAACCCATTGCCCCACGACGCTATCCTGCCTCCCAAACAGTTTGTAGTCAACATATCGCTGGGAACATCATTGACATATCCTGTATCACAGTATTTGTTATACATCCCATTGACAACAACTGTGACAGGCATGCTCAAGTCTGTTTGCCATGTCCTGTGCAACATATCAAACATGTATGACGTCCCCAGAACAAGCGCCGCGTGTTGGGGGCTTTGGTGTGCGTTCCCCTCTGTCGGTGTGGAGCACGCCACGGTGCGCATTCATGTGCTGGCGTGGACGTGGTTTCCGGACGCTGACGGACGCCATCACCGTGAATCATACGGAAATGTTTGTTGTGAGGTCACTCGCTTTGTGACGTCACCGGATACTGAGGACCAGAGGAAGACTAAGACCAGAAGAAGATGAAGACCAGAGGAAGACTAAGACCAGAAGAAGATGAAGACCAGAGGAAGACGAGGACCAAAGGAAGACGAGGACCAAAGGAGATGAGGACCAAAGGGAAGATGAGGACCAGAGGAAGATGAGGACCAGAGGAAGATGAGGACCAGAGAAGACGAGGACCAAAGGTAGTCTAAGACCAGAAGAAGATGAAGACCAGAAGAAGATGAGGAGCAGAGGAAGACGAGGACCAGAGGAAGATGAGGACCAGAGGAAGACGAGGACCAGAAGAAGATGAAGACCAGAGGAAGACGAGGACCAGAGGAAGATGAGGACCAGAAGAAGATGAAGACCAGAGGAAGACGAGGACCAGAGGGAAACGAGAACCAGAGGAAGACGAGGACCAGAGGAAGATGGGAACCAGAAGAAGATGAGGATGAGAGGAAGACGAGAACCAGAGGAAGATGAGAACCAGAAGAAGATGCGGATCGTCACCTTGGCCAGAAACGGCGGCTCGCGTTTCATTTGCTCTGCCAGACGTTCTGGTGCCTCTGTTCAGACAGACTCTCACTTGCGTTGCTCTGACAGGTTGCAGGTCTAATCCAATTGCGTCCAGATCTTACACATCATGGTAAATTACGCACCTGCCCCCCCCCCCCCCCCCCCCCCCCCCCCCCCCCCCCCCCCCCCCCACCCCCCCCCCCCCCCCGTTTAGGACCATGTAAATGGATGTCTCGAGCAATATTGCCATTATTTGATTATGTTTCATCAAATGTGTGCTCAGTCCACAAGATTGGCGAAATTAAGGATTTCCAGCGACTTTGTTTAAATATTTACCCCAGGACAAGAACGACATGTGGGCAGACGGTGTTTACAAGCACACACGACTTGTCACCGGTCCCAGCGTACCACGGGGTGTTGCTGCAGCAACGTGACCCGCGAGGTGGTCCTCAGTCCACAGCTGAGTGATGTGTTCGCAGGCCTCAGACTCTGGACCGTTTAGTCTGGTCAGCTGAGTGATGTGTTCGCAGGCCTCAGACTCTGGACCGTTTAGTCTGGTCTGACACATTACATCACATTACATTTAGGGCATTTAGCAGACTCTTTTATCCAAAGCGACTTACAAAGAGTACCTTTGTCATAAGAAGGTGAAATATTTCATTGCTGCTAATACAGTAAGAAAGCCACCAGAACAAGTTTCAAGCATTTCAATTGTTAGATTAACCATTGCTAGTATACAACGTCTCTGACTAAGTACTAAGTTACAAAGAGTGATTAAAGTGCAAAGACGTACAAATAAGAGCATGAGGGTAGTGTTATGCAGGGTTCAGTGAACTCTGAACAAGTGGGTCTTGAGTCTCCTTCGGGAAGATGGGGAGTGAATCTGCAGTCCTGACATTGGCAGGGAGCTCGTTCCACCGCTGCGGTGCCAAGATGGAGAAGAGTTGAGATTTCGCCGTCCGACCTTCTCCTCCTTTTAGCGATGGAGGTACCAGTCGACCAGCTGAGGTAGTTGAACGGAGTGCTCGAGCAGGGGCGTGGTGTTTCACTAATGTTTGGGCACCTATCGGTACAGAACGCTCTCTGTGCTCGGGCCTCTTCTGAGACCCCGTAAGATCTGCACCGCCCCGACACCACCTGGTCTATCTAACAAGCCGGGGTAGGTGGCGCCAGGGGTGGTCCGCACTGGAGATAAAAGATAAAGGGATTCTGTGATAGAGCACGGTAGCCAGAGAGAGAGAGAGAGAGAGAGAGAAGAGAGAGAGAGAGAGAGAGAGAGAGAGAGAGATGAAACGTCAGTGGGAACTGATGCAACGCCACCAGACACGCTGCAACACCTATCCCGTGGCGCCGTCCTGTGAGGCGGAGCGAGGCTCTGACTCACGAGGGCTGACACCCACTAACACGTATGCTAATCCTGAATGCTAAGCAGCTTCCAACCGCTTCGCCGCTGTAGGAGGGTCGGTGTGCCTGCAGGGACCTGCGGGTTCCATTCCCCTCCCCTCGCGCGCCGTCGCTTCGCTGCCCGGTCCGTGCAGCCATGACCACATCATCACCAAGGCATGAAAAACATCAGGAGGGCAGAGCTTCGCTCGGTGCAAACTATCGGGGCGTGGTGAAATGTTTCGGCCTCAGTGCACGAGGTCGACCGATCCTGTGACAGCTCCTGAACGACGTCGCGGTTCGTGGAGAAGCGGCGGTCACTCACATCAGGATGAAGTCGTCTCCAAGGACGTAGTCCCAAAGAGACCACCGAGCCGAGACGCAGTGTCCACTCCTTTATCCGCGGGCATCCACAGAAGAACCCAACAACCAGCGCCATTCTGCTCCATGGTGGACCTTCTGCTTGTCACGATATTATCACTTCAGAGACAGAGGGCTGGCAGAGAGGAGGATGAGAACAGGATGAAGGAGAAACTGGTTTACTGTCTGATCAACGAACGGCAGGGGGGGGGTCAGAGACAGGGCCGGGGAGGGCGGTGAGGTGTTCATCACGTGAACTTCCTGAGGACCTAGGTGGGGGTCGGGCTGAGGGGACCGAGACGTGGTCTTCTAGGCTCAGACTCTAACATTCTCCCAGCAGCTGGAGCTGGAGGTGGAGCAGGAGTGGGGGGTGGTGGTGATGGTGGGGGTGGTGGTGATGGTGGTGGTGGTGGTGGGTGGGGGGTGACATGACTGACACTCTATCTTCTCAGTGGGTCCAGAACCACGCCCACTCAGTATGACCACACACACACACACACACACACTCACACACACACACACACACACACACACACACACACACACACACACACACACACACACACACACACACTCCCCCCTCCTGTCCAGGTTGTCTTGTGTCTCCCATGTGGCTGAGCAGCGAGGATGAGAGAGCACTCATGTCTGGCTCCTGATAGTGACTGTGTGTGTCTGCTTTGTTTGCAGGACGCTCATGGTAATCAGGTAGTGAGAGGAGTGTGTGTGTGTGTTTGGTGTTTGTGAGTGTCTGTGTGTGTGTTTGTGTTTGGTGGGTGTGTGCGTGTGTCGAGGGAATTCTGTTCCCTTTCAGGCTGCCTTTGTGTTTGATTTGTTGCTCAGAAGCGCGTAGCATTTAGCGCGTAGCATGTGCTAAATGCTAGAGCTCGGCTCTTTGAATTCTTCTTCTATCGTTTTATAAGGGCATTGTGTTCCCCTCCTCTCTCTCTCTCTCTCTCTCTCTCTCTCTCTCCCACTTTTCTCTCTCTCTCTCTCCTTTTCTCTCTCCCACTTCTCTGTCTCTCTCTCTATCTCTCCCAATTATCTCTCTGTCTCTCACTTTCTGTTGCCATTCTTTCTCTCTTTCTCTGTCTTACGCCCCTCCTCTCATTCTGTCCCTCGCTTTCTACCCCCCTTTCTCTCTCTCTCTCTCTCTCTCTCTCTCTCTCTCTCTCTCTCTCTCTCTCTCTCTCTCTCTCTCTCTCCCTCTCCCTCTAGCTCAGTAAGGACTCAAAATAACAACAGGATGTTAATCTTTCAAATTGTCCTCATGTTTGATACATTTGATTAACAATATGCCTCGACCCTATATAATCAAATGCAAGGCTTTGATTGTCGTTAAGTATGCCGCCGTCTGTCATCAGTTTAGACGCTGATTAAAACAATTAAACCCTCGTCCTGTAGAGGACACTGTTCTCCACTTATACCGCCTGTCCAGCTGTTTCACAATAAGAGCCCTATAATTATACCGGCGTGTCCAGCTGTTCCACAATAAGAGCCCTATAATCCCCTGCAGGCGTGCATATGTTCCAAAAGATACTTCCCTATATTCATTTTAAAACGGGCGAGACGGTCGACTAAAAGGACCTGCGTGCGTTTTGCTGACGGAGCAGACGGGCCAGTCTAAGGCCCTCTGATGCTGCTCTACGCAGCTCTACACAGCTCTACGCAGCTCTACATAGCGCTACACAGCTCTACGCAGCTCTACACAGCTCTACACAGCTCTACACAGCTCCTCTGTGCAGTGGAGGTCTGGGTGCAGGCCCAGCCGGCTCCTCTGAGAAGCTCCTGTTATTCCCCAAGGACATGATGATCACATCTCTCTGCCGGCTGTCTGGTAGCGGAGCCGCGTCGAGCCTCTGTACTTTGTCCACCAGATATTCATCATGGTGACGTTTAGATGAAGAGAACAATGCTGTAAGTGATGTGAATGATACCACGTGGTGATGGGACATGAGGTTAGGGAGTGGTGGGGATTTAAAAAAATAATAATTTGTTCATTTAGCAGACAGTCCAAAGCAAGTAAGAGAATAGAGATGGTAGAGATGCATATCATTAAGGAGCAGGTAGGGGTTAGACAATACAGAGACAGGTCGTTAAGGAGCAGGTAGGGGTTAGACAGTACAGAGACAGGTCATTAAGGAGCAGGTAGGGGTTAGACAGTACAGAGACAGGTCGTTAAGGAGCAGGTAGGGGTAAGACAGTACAGAGACAAGTCATTAAGGAGCAGGTAGGGGTTAGACAGTACAGAGACAGGTCATTAAGGAGCAGGTAGGGGTTAGACAGTACAGAGACAGGTCGTTAAGGAGCAGGTAGGGGTTAGACAGTACGCAAACTGGTCATTAAGGAGCAGGAAGGGGTTAGACAGTACAGAGACAGGTCGTTAAGGAGCAGGTAGGGGTTAGACAGTACAGAGACAGGTCGTTAAGGAGCTGGTAGGGGTTAGACAGTACGCAGACTGGTCATTAAGGAGCAGGTAGGGGTTAGACAATACAGAGACAGGTCATTAAGGAGCAGGTAGGGGTTAGACAGTACAGAGACAGGTCATTAAGGAGCAGGTAGGGGTTAGACAGTACAGCGACAGGTCATTAAGGAGCAGGTAGGGGTTAGACAGTACAGAGACATGTCATTAAGGAGCAGGTAGGGGTTAGACAGTATAGAGACAGGTCATTAAGGAGCAGGTAAGGTTAGACAGTACAGCGACAGGTCATTAAGGAGCAGGTAGGGGTTAGACAGTACAGAGACAGGTCATTAAGGAGCAGGTATCTTGCTCTATAAAGGATGCCCAAAGGTAGACTGTGAACATTGTGGGATCGAACCCAGTACCTTTCCTCTGGGAGTCGAATACCCTAACCACCACCACGCTATCCTTTTTTTTTCAAACCCAAACCCCAAATGAAATGGCTTTTCCGCACAAGAAGTAAATCACGGTCGTGTCAATGAAGTCCCCCTGGCCAAAAACAACACTGTGAAGAACGAACCTTCATTTTCTGATTTAAAATCCTGAAAAAATCTAAATTAAACACTTTTTGCCCTTCGTTCTACCCCATGTATGCGGTGAGTCAATACTGTGTGTTTTTATGTTTGTAAAGTATGCCACATCAATGTCAATTCAGGTCAGTCGATATGAAGTAAGAGTAACGTGAATCTGCCATTAAGCACACTGCCGTTTGCTCCGCTGTGCCTTCATGTTCTTACTGCGGAGCCCGGGTCTTCTGCACGTAACCTGGTGTGTACTCTGCGTGTTCTCTGCGTGTTCTCCGCGTGTTCCCCCGCAGGGCATTGACTTTGCGGGCTTCACGGGGTACATGTTCCTGGGGATCTGCCTGGTCCTGGCCATGTCCTTCCCCATCCTGCGGCTGCTCTACTGGAACAAGAAGCTCTACAACAAGGAGTCCAGCGAGATTGTCGGTACGTCTGAACGCACTGCACACACAGTGCACACACAGTGCACACACACTGCACACACAGTGCACACACACTGCGCACACAGTGCACATACAGTGCGCACACAGTGCACATACAGTGCACACACAGTGCACACACAGTGCACAGACAGTGCACAGACGGTGCGTGTCATGTGGGACCGAGCCTGTCCAGGTCTGATGGAACACACAGCTGCGCCACCGACAGAGAGAGCGGACGAGTTCATCAGCCCGTGCCCATGTATTGTGGTTGTAATTACTGAACCATTAAGACCAGCGCTGCGTTAAACTTTTAACCCTTCGTCAGACGCTGGCTGTTTGAGTGGCTGCTGAATAGCTGGCTGAATAGAGCAGAATAGGATTCCACCTGCTACTCTGAGTCTGCTCACACAGGCACTTTCCTGCATTACGTTAGACGCACGCGCACTAGAGAACACGCATGCACGAACACAGGCACACAAACACACACACACACACACACACACACACACAAACACACATACGCACACACGCACACACACACACACACACACACACACACATACGCACATGCACGTGCACACAAACAGACAGACAGACACACACACGCATATGCACACGCACACACTCCCACACGCACACACTCCCACACGCACACGCACACACACACACAACCACACGCACACGCACACACACACGCACACACACACACGCACACACACACACACACAAACACACACACACGCACACACCAACACACATACGCACAGGCACGCACACACACACAAACACACATACGCACATGCACGTGCACACAAACAGACAGACAGACACACACACGCATATGCACACGCACACACTCCCACACGCACACACTCGCACACGCACACACAACCACACGCACATGCACACACACACACACACACAGACACACACACACACACGCACACACCAACACGCACATGCACGCGCACACACACACACACACACAAGCACACACACAGGGGGACACACATGCGGCTGTGACGACTCCCCTTATCAGATGACCGTGAGATCAGATTCATAATGTTATTACTGCGATGCTCCCCCCCCCCCCCGTCTGGGACCTGTCCCCCGGAGCCGGCCGCATGCCATCTCTCAGACGTCTGGAGAGCTTCTCCAGACCGATCCCCTGATTAATGGAACACTCCCCAACGCAGCCATCCAAAACCCACGGCAGAGCCTGGCCGCCCGTGATTGCATTCGCGCGTCTCCCCACATCAAAACAACGCTCCCAGGGGGGCCAGCGTGGCTGCCCAGGCTCGGGTGTTCGATTCCCTGCTGCCACAAAGTGCTGGGTTCGATCGGCCTCCACCCGCGAGCTTCCTTGAGCGAGATGTAGATGTGAGATGTAATGCATGAAACGCACACACACGCACGCAGACACGCACGCACGCACACACACACACACGCACGCACGCACACACACACGCAGACACACACACGCACACACACACGGCCGCGCTACAATCTACAATCTGCGCGGAGGGGAAGCGTGTGGCGTTAAAAGCTTTGACGCGGTGGCTGCCAGGCTGCATGGCGGCCCGCCACAAAGGTCACATGGGGCGCGGGGGCTTTGTGGCGCTCCGCGTGGGGGGGGGCGAGACCCCCCCGACACTTTTCCCTGCCAAACCCCTCGAGGTAAGAGAGCGCGAGCGGTGGCGAGCAGAGGGGGTCCGCCTTGTGTGTCCACTTCCCCTCGGGGACTCGGGGTTTCGGAGTCACTTCGATGTTTTTATGTCTCAGACTGGCGAGGCCGGGGGCTGCGTGGGGGACTCCCAGCCGAGAGGTCCTCGGTTTGAATCCCACCGTGTGCCCAGATGCCCAGGGGTCGGCCCGTGTGTCCAGGCGCCCCGCCCCCGCACGCCCGCTCGCCATGACAGCGGCGGATAAACGGCTCAATTAGAGAGCGTCAGCCTTGGAGCGGTGAACCCTGTGTGCCGCTCAACGTGAATGGCCGCAGGCCGCCGTCTGCCCCCTGCCTTATCGGACGCGAGCCACGACAATAACAGTGACCACAATAACAATCACGGTTAATCCCTGCCTGCGCGAGATGTCCAGGAGCCACAGTTTACTGTTGCTAATCCATCTGTCCTGCACGTCGTTAAACATTTTAATCTCCCCGGTGTTGGAGCTCAGGTTCGGCTACGGGACGCAAGGAGGCTGCGTAATAAACGCTAATGGGAAAACTAATCACGTAGAAATAGGGGGAGTTATTTCTAATGGACGCTTTAAGGGGAGACTACACAGGCCAGGCTCCCACAGAGGGAAGCACACACAGGATTAGAACATTAGAATCCTTCCCCCTTCCCTCTTCCTGACTTGGAAATGATGAGGACCAGAAGGAAGACATGCTGGTCGCTTCTGGTTTCTGTTGGTCTGCGCTGGTCTCCCCAGGTCTCTGTTGTTTGTATTGGTCTCTGCTGGTCTCTCCTGGTTTATTCTGTTTTTGCTGGTCTCTAGTTGACTCGACTGGTCTCTGCTGATCTCTAGTTGACTCTGCTGGTCTCTAGTTGACTCTACTGGTCTCTGCTGGTCTCTAGTTGACTCTACTGGTGTCTGCTGGTCTGGTGTCAGGTCTGAGACACGTGTCCTCTGGGTGTTCCTCGTTCCCCCACGGTCAGAGCCCAATCAGAGCCCCCCGCCCTCCTCTCCTCCTCCATGATTGATTTACTTTCCCCCCGTTTTGCAAAGCAGGAACTGTTTGTTTTTCTTCTCCCCCGCCAATTAAGCCACTATTAGGGTCACCTAGCAACCCCCGTCACCCAGGAAGAGATCCCCGCTGGTACTTCCTGCCGGCAGACCGTGGCGCCGGCTCCTGGCCAGAGCTGGTCACAGCGGCCCCCCCTCTCCTCCTTCCATTAGTCTCCCAGCAGGGGGGCTTTGAGCTTATTGACTGCAAACAAGCTAATGTATCCCCCAGCTGGTGCAGGAACCCGCAGCCATTACCCACAATACACCTCACCGCCACGACCACGTCATCACCGCCACGACCGCCCGTACCTCACCGCCTGCACCGGCACCACCATGCCACGTGTGTGTGTTTGTGTGTGTGTGTGTCTGCGTGTTTATGGGTCTGAGTCTGTCACTAGTAGGGCTGTCACTTTTTGAAAAAAATCCTGATCGATTTTTTAGGCTTAAATTTTCATTGAAGCGATTGTAGAATCGATTCCCCACGTCTACATTTCAATTTTCAAAATAAAGGCAAACACTTGTCATTAGAACGAACGTAAAGAGGGCACCAGAGACTGGTCAGCATTTCTGATTATTCATTGCGTGTATAACAAACAGGAGCATCATAACAGCAGTCATAACATCAGACGAAAAACATTACCGCAGGCTTCTGGCTGTGTTAACATCTATAAATCAATAACAACTTTCGCATAAGCAGGCGATGGTAAAATAATTTGAAAATAAAACAGGGGGAAAAAAGGTTGTCAGTCTTGGCTGTTTGGCTGGTGTCTCTACCGAGTCAAGCTCTTAGTATTCATCGGGGTGATGAGTCTGCATATGCCCCCCTCATAGTTGTAGTGCTGCTGTGATATGGGAACTCACGATCGCACAGTTTGCATACCACTTTGTCCTTCTCCATAGTTTGGTTTTCTGCCCAAAATCCGAAGTGCTTCCATATCGGACTCCTCAAATGATGAGGGGTTATCACTCGTCTCTCATGTCGCGCAGGTTGATCGCCGTTGCCCCCCATTTTTTGGCAAAACACTAACACTTATTTGCACTATCTATCTATTTTGCATTTTGCACCATAAACAGCTATCAAGGACACTCGTATGCATACAGGTTCTCACTCGTCACCGACCTGACTTAAGAGCTCGTATTTAATCTAATTTATTGTTTATTGTGTATTGACTTTAGCCAGGCTCTTACTGCACATCTATCCCCTGTATTGCTGGTCACTGTGAATTTCTCCTAAGGGGGATTAATAAAGGAATATCTTATCTTATCTTAAGCCGTGGCAGCCGATTGACAGATACATCTGTTTGTTTCCGGTGCGTAAAATTGGTGGGAATGTACTTTTTAGCCCTCGCAATGCCTACTGCACTTTCGGAATTCTTTTATTTGGTTAATTCTTTTATTAATTTCTGCTTGTTTGTGAGTTTTGTTAATAATGTTATAAAATATTTTTTATTTTGTTTAATTCGTCCAAAAATATTTTTTGGGTAAAAATCGATTCCATCTTTTCATTTTCGAAATGTGTGTTGGTTTGTCCAATCGATTCTCGAACGTAAAGTGACAGCCCTCACTAGTTCAGAGTTCACCTGAACCCTGCATAACATCCATCCTCTACCTCTAAAAAACCCCCCAGACTTCTTACTGTATTATCAGCAATGAAATGTTTCACTTTCTTAGGACAAATGTACTCTTTGTAAGTCACTTTGGATAAAAGCGTCTGCTAAATGTTTGCGTACGCCCCCGTGTCATAACGTGTGTGCGTGTGTGTGCATGCGTGCATGTGCGTGTTGTGTGTGTGTGTCTGTGTGTGTGTGTGTGTGTGTGCGTGTGTGCATGTTGTGTGTGTGTGTGTGTGTGCGTGTGTGTGTGCGTGTGTGCATGTGCGTGTTGTGTGTGTGTGTCTGTGTGTGTGTGTGTGTGTGTGCGTGTGTGCATGTTGTGTGTGTGTGTGTGTGTGCGTGTGTGTGTGCGTGTGTGTGTGTGTGTGCGTGTGTGTGTGTGCGTGTGTGTGTGTGCGTGTGCGTGTGTGTGTGTGTGCCTGTGCGTGTGTGTGCGTGTGCGTGTGCGTGTGCGTGCGTGTGCGTGTGCGTGTGCGTGTGTGTAGAGCTGAAGCATGAGATCCGTGTGTGGCGCCAGACGGCCCAGCGCATCAACCCTGCGAGTCGCGAGGAGACGGCCATCAAGTGTCTCCTGATGCAGAAGGTCCTGAACCTGGAGAGTGTGCTGCGCAACATGATGAAGACCTTCCAGAGGTAGGAAAGAGGAAGAGCGTCGCTGCATGTGAACGTCACTACGGACACTCAGAGAGATGCAGGATATCAGATTAGATTTAACATGATTAAATAAGGTGAACTAAGGTAAATGTCTGTAGTTGTAGACTGTTGTCATTCATGTTTAATCTTCATTAGTATTGACTGATGTCTTTACTCCGTTCTCAGAGAAATATCCCAGGAGGATAAGAACTGGGAGCAGAACATTAAGGAGCTGCAGAAGAAGGTGCCAACAACTACATACACAAAGCACTAACAAAAGTGACACTCCTGGGAGTGTCGCTGAACCTGGTTCTGGTCCCTCTCTCCTTTTCATAAGGGGACAAAGGCCCTTACAAACGTGTGTGTATTTATAGGCCGGTAGCTCAATGCTCCTGGTGAAGAAGACTTACGATATCCTCAGTGGTTCTATGTTTCCCTCTCTCGTTCAACCAACTGTGCTGTCTCTCTTCGCTCTCCTGTCTCTCTTCACTCTCCTGTCACTCTTCACTCTCTCTCCACTCTCCTGTCACTCTTCACTCTCTCTTAACTCTCCTGTCTTTCTTCACTCTCCTGTCTCTCTTCACTCTCCTGTCACTCTTCACTCTCTCTCCACTCTCCTGTCACTCTTCACTCTCTCTTCACTCTCCTGTCTCTCTTCACTCTCCTGTCACTCTTCACTCTCTCTTCACTCTCCTGTCTCTCTTCACTCTCTTATCACGCTTCACTCTCCTGTCTCTCTTCCCTCTCCTGCCTCTCTTCACTCTCCTGTCTCTCTTCACTCTCCTGTCACGCTCACTCTCCTGTCTCTCTTCACTCTCCTGTCACGCTTCGCTCTCCTGTCTCTCTTCACTCTCCTGTCTCTCTTCACTCTCCTGTCACTCTTCACTCTCCTGTCTCTCTTCACTCTCCTGTCACGCTTCACTCTCCTGTCTCTCTTCCTTCTCCTGTCTCCCTTCACTCTCCTGTCACTCTTCACCAGTGGCGGCTGGTGAAGAATATTCTAGGTGGGGCTGTGCCATATTCAGTCAATTTCAGTAACCATCCCAATAGATTGAACACAAACTACAGGAAACGAGTGCTCCGTGAAATAGTCAATAATTATTTAATGCCCATATTAAAAAGTTGAGGCATTCTAACACAAAACATAAACAACATATTGCACAAACACAAGCTTTCATTTGTTTCATTTGAAATTGAATTTATAGCTCTATGAAATTACAGTAAACATTTTATATACTAAACAATCAAGAAAATAATCGGCAGATTAATAGGTAGTGAAAATTAAGGACTAAAAAATACTAAGGTCAACTATATACAACTGTATACAACTATATACAGACTCGCCCTGACCTGAGCATTCGCTCGCTTGGGGCGATAGAGTAATCGCCCATATCGGCTTGGATTTGAGGACGCTGATTGGCCAAATTTTATGTCATGCTTTCACATCTTAAATTAGTAATTGGCTAAACAGTTACACAGACCCGCCTCCTTGGGGCAATTTCTCCATCGCCCCAGAGCTGT
>JAXIVH010000003.1:942963-1012963 GCA_036785325.1 Urophycis tenuis | reverse complement strand
TCCTGTCACGTGTGAAATGAGTTCTTCGAAGGCCCGTGGCCAAGACAATTAGCAAAGCTTACCTGTTTAATCGCATCTTCTCCGCGCCACTGCACACCAAAGCCACCGCGCGTCCAAACGCACGGAGCGCTCGTTCTCCTTCTCATCGGGGGAAAAGTTGGCGCTTCTGCGTTTTTGGCGAGTTCTGGGTGCCACTGCTCAAGTCAGGTCCAAACATACCGTTCAAGCGATTCCACAGCCAGCATCGTTTAGCTTGACGCTGTCCGAACATTACTCGGCTAATTGCTGGTTTTCTAGTCGCTAATGTGCTAATTAGAGTCAGCGGAATAGTGCACTGAAATGTTGACCTTTTAACACAGATCAGACCAAGAGGTCCTCAGGGGTCCTAAGCTGTTTATACACAAACCAATCATTGCTGTCATTTATTGATTGGTCTCGGTGTATTGATTGTGACTGATGTTTTTTTGTTTTTTATTGATTGTGGATGTGGTCTGATTGAATGTCAATGTTGTCTATTGATCATCGATGGGGATGATGATGATGATGATGATGATGATGATTACTGGTGATCAGTGGGTTTATTGATCTTCAGGTTGGATTGCCATCCTGGGGGCCCTGTGGCTGCTGGTCCTGGCAGACATCCAGGACTTTGAGATCATCCTGCACCGCGTGGAGTGGGCCACACTGCTGTTCTTCGCCGGCCTCTTTGTTCTGATGGAGGTGTGGAGCGCACGGACCCGGTCCCGACAGATATAGTCACTCTCATAACAGACGCTAATTACTTACTCATGGAAATTACAATAATTCAGGCCGAGTATATCGCCACAAAATGAATTTCTGATTACTTTAACTGAGTAGCAAAGAGGTCCCCAGAACAGATCATAGTAATTATCCGAATAATAGTCATTATTGGAATATCATTCATTTATAGAGCTTTTTTTTTCTTACATGATTCTTCTTCTTGTTATGCTCTTATTATGATTAAAATATAAACAAGATGACGCCTCATCCAGAGGCAGAGACGCAGAATTTTAAAAAAGTGCTTTTGTGTCACTCCCTTAAGTTTCTTCCAGAGTTTCTTCTCAAAGTCATTATTCAACACAGTTAACACTTTCTGATTGAATCACCTGTCGAAGATTTGCTCTATCTGTCCTCCATGTTGGATCCTCTGTTCTCCTTCTCACCTACTCCTCTATCCTCCATGTTGGATCCTGTGTTCTCCTCCTCCTTCTCACCTACTCCTCTGTCCTCCATGTTGGGTCTTGTGTTCTCCTTCTCCTCACCTACTCCTCTGTCCTCCATGTTGGATCCTGTTTTCTCCTCCTCCTCACCTCCTCTTGTCTCCATGTTGGATCCGGTGTTCTCCTTCTCATTCTCCTCCTCCTCACCTCCTCCTCTGTCCTCCATGTTGGATCCTGTGTTCTCCTCCTCACATCCTCCTGTCCTCCATGTTTGATCCTGTGTTCTCCTCCTCCTCACCTACTCCTCTGTCCTCCATGTTGGATCCTATGTTCTCCTCCTCCTCACCTCCTCTTCTGTCCTCCATGTTTGATCCTGTGTTCTCCTCCTCCTCACCTACTCCTCTGTCCTCCATGTTGGATCCTATGTTCTCCTCCTCCTCACCTCCTCTTCTGTCCTCCATGTTTGATCCTGTGTTCTTCTCCTCCTCACCTCCTCCTCTGTCCTCCATGTTGGATCCTATGTTCTCCTCCTCACCTCCTCCTCTGTCCTCCATGTTGGATCCTGTGTTCTCCTCCTCCTCACCTCCTCATGTCTCCTTGTGTCTGCAGGCTTTGGCTCAGCTGCAGCTCATCGACTACATCGGAGTGCAGACAGCTCTTCTGATTAAGGTAAATCGTCTTCATCTCCATGTTTTTCTTGTCTTCCTCCTCTTCCTTTTCTATTTCTCCCCGACTCGCCTCTCCAGACAACTTCAATTGACTAGCATAACAGTGAGGCTCACTATAAGTCGCTTAATAACAGAAGATACTCTCAGGACATGCAGGCCTAGAGTGATTGAATGCAATGTCTTAAAGGGCCCTTATTTTATTTGTGTGATACTGATTGCTGTTCTAGTCATATATAGTTAGCTACTCTAGATGCTATACTAAGAGGTTGATGTAGGCCAAGTACTCATAGTTAGCTGGTTAGTAGTAGCTTCTCTAGTATTATTATGATGGTGTGTTTAGCAATGGGGTTCTAGTTACTCAAAGCTGGCTAGTTAGATGTACCTGTTATAATATCACCAGGAAGGTGTGTATAGCAATGGGGTTCTAGTTACTCAGAGCTAGCTGGTTAGCAGTAGCTGCTATAGTATCACCAGGAAGGTGTGTGTAGCAATGGGGTGCTAGTTACCCAAAGCTAGCTGGTTAGCAGCAGCTGTTATCGTATCACCAGGGAGGTGTGTGTGTAGCAATGGGGTGCTAGTTACTCAAAGCTAGCTGGTTAGCAGCGGCTGCTTTCGTATCACCAGGGAGGTGTGTGTAGTAATGGGGTTCAAGTGGTCCAGCTGTACCGTGGAGGTGTGGAGGTGCGGTGGTGGGAGGGTTATCTCAGCTCCAGTGCTGGTTCTGTTCCCTGCAGCCGGGCCGTGTCAGCTCTGGTTTGGAGCTGCACCGCCCGGCCGGCCGTAATCCCACCTGACAGGCCGACTACGAGATGCACATATACCTGCCCTGATGTACACACACACACACACACACACACACACACTGTTACACGCATACCCACCTATACACAACGCTATACACACACAGACACCCGTGAATGCACGCACACACTCCCAATGGTAAATGTTCTGTTCGCTGTGCGCCGATCCGACAGCGGGTCACGTTCCAGAGCCCAGAGGTGCCCCCACAGACTGTGAGAGAGTGACTGTTGTCGCATGAAGACAGGCAGTGAGACAGACAGGAGGCGCCGTGCGGGACACACGACAGCTGTCTGTCTGTTGGCGCCCCGGGCATAACGCCAGCACAGGACAGAGATGGCGTGTTTCTCACGTGCACGCTCCTCAGAGATGGCGTGTTTCTCACGTGCACGCTCCTGTGAGACGGTGTGTTTCTCACGTGCACGCTCCTGAGAGACGGTGTGTTTCTCACGTGCAAGCTCCTGAGAGACACTGTGTTTCTCACGTGCACGCTCCTGAGAGATGGTGTGCTTCTCACGTGCACGCTCCTGAGAGACACTGTGTTTCTCACGTGCACGCTCCTGAGAGACGGTGTGTTTCTCACGTGCACGCTCCCGCACAAGGTTCCGTGTTCCGCGCGTGACGCACCGGTTGTGCTCCAGGGTTTGGACAGCAGCGATGTGGCCATCGCTTTGCCCCTCGTGGCCAATAACAATCTTCATCTCCTCTCTCTCTCTCTCTCTCCCTCTCTCTCTCTCTCTCTCTCTCTCTCTCTCTCTCTCTCTCTCTCTCTTCCATTCTCCTCTCCCTCCCTCTTCCATCTCTCCCTCTTCCCCTTCTATGTCTCTCTCCCTCCTCCATCTGTCTTCACTCTACTTCTTCAATGTCTCTTCCTCCTCCATCCCTCTCTCCCTCATCCAGCTCTCTCTCTTTCCCTCCGTTTCTGTCTCTGCCTCCGCCATCTCTTCCTAATCAGTCTCTCTCTCTCTCTCTCTCTCTCTCTCTCTTGCTCTCTGTCTGAATAGAGGACCCATCTAGTTGTTCAGCCTGTGACTTGGCCGTGGAAGGCTGCTGTGTTTGCTCATCTGCTGGTGTTGAGCAGGTTGGCAGAGAGGGTAGCCTTTCACCATCCCTCTGTGTGTGCGTGCGTGTGCGTGTGCGTGTGTGTGTCTGTGTGTGTGTGTGTGTGTGTGTGTGTGCGTGTGTGTGTGTGTCTCTCAGGCCGTGCCGGAGGATCAGCGCCTGGCTGTAGCCATCATACTGGTGATGTGGATCTCTGCCCTAGCCTCCTCGCTCATAGACAACATCCCGTTCACCGCCACCATGGTAGGAGTAACATGGCGTCAGAAGGAAGTAACATCTTGCATAAGAAATGGTGTATAGTATTCATATGTATATGTACAGTGTATATTTTCAAAGCAGTAATACAGCCTTTGACATCATTATAAAATGTCTGCTGATGATTTACAACACACCCCGGGGCCCATTGTTCTGATATGTGTAATATTTTACTTCATTGTTATTGGTAATCTGTCACTGGCTGTCATGTCGGGCTGCCTCCATAATAACTATATAGTTTGTCTGGCATTCACCCTTTTTTTAAACAGCGTTCAATAGTACACACCATAATGTGAACATGTGAGCATCACATTGGCATGACATTAACACGATCAGAGGGCAAAAACCGTTAATGCAGACATCAATGCAATGTCATGCACGCCTGTAGTTAATGAATGACGGATCTTTATTTAGACGTCTTCCAGACAGACCATAATAAGCTCTGTGATATTTCCTTTGAAGCTGACGTTGATGGATCGCCACCGCGAGTCGTTCAGGGATGGTCAGAGACGGACAGCAGATTCAATCATTCCAGAAACGGTTCTTTAAATCCGCTTCTCTATGCGCGTTCAGTTCTAGTTCCTGGAAAATGATGGTCGGCCCAAATTGAAAAGAGGACTTTCGTTTATCCAGTGGTCATTACTCCCCTGCTCCAGTTCTGTACAATTAACGCTGTAGGACAGGACGTGTTGGGTGTTACAAATGCCCACAATTGCAGCTGAATTGTAAGTGTTCAATAAAAATATGAAAAGAAATGAGGACAAATCTATTTGTGTCTGTCTAGTGCGGTATAGCAGCGAGAGTTTGGCTCGGCTAGCCAGTGGGCTGTTAGTTTCATCATGGGACTCGATGTTTCTTTACTAACGGCTGATTTATTGTTGTGACAGATGGTCCGTAGGGTTACAGACAGACACCGAACAAACTACCAAACTGCATTTGTGTCCCCAAATTGACCAGAACACTGTTGGTGACTTTGTCCTGCTTTGTTTGGGCAGAAGGGTAAAACGTGAGCAGTCATTTGCAGCTAACAGTATAGCGACAGCTCCATCGCTTGCTCTGAATATAGGCTCTAAAAAACATTTGTTTAGAAAAGCGCAGTCGTCAACGAGACTAGCTAACTACACGCGTTTCACAACTAGCCCATTTCCCATACTGTTAGACCTGTTGTTGACTGTTGTGAACAAGATTAAATGCCAAATGACCAGATGTCTGCATGTATGTGTGTTAATGTGTGTGTGTGTGTGTGTGTGTGTGTGTGTGTGTGTGTATGTGCTAATTACTAACATGTCTATGGGATTCATCATGTTTATCAAACCACTGGCTACGCGGCTTTGGATAAACAGCCAAAAGTCAGCCTGCTCATTATCATCCCCTCCGACCAATCACAGGCTGGCGTGTGTTCACTCTGCACCACCTTCTTCAGTCGTGTACATTTTTAGAAAGTGTAAATGCTCCGAGAAGTACCCTGGCCATGACACACGCATATTGTTCTGTTACACATCACTTAGCTGTCAGCTTCATCGAAAGCAACTCAAAAGCCAGGCTGGAAACAATGAAAGCATTCAATCAAAATTTGGAGTCGCTCCCAAATAAGGGATATTGTTACAATAATAATAGTGTTTAATAGGAGGCCAGACAAGCCGAGGGGAACCGAGCACAATTACCAGTGAGGTTGGTCCTCCTGATCCAGGTCTCTGTCTGTCCTCAGATTCCGGTTCTCATCAACCTGAGTCAGGACGAAGACGTCAACCTGCCTGTCAAGCCCCTCATCTTCGCCCTCGCCATGGGCGCCTGTCTGGGAGGTGAGCTCGCTGCTTCATCACGTGCCATTAATCACCGCCACCCTCGTCTTCCCCAAACACCCTGACATTCTGCAAAAGTCATCATCTTCTTATTCTCAGTCGCCCAAACTTCTTCGGCTTCTTACCCGACACGTCATCCCTCTCTTCCTCAACTTCTTGAAATCACTCTTGAAACTTTTATCTTCCTCTCCCCAAACACCCTGAAATCACAAACCCCCCCCCCCCCCCCCCGTCATCTTCATCTTCCTCAGTCGTCTGAGACAGCAGCTTTCGTCTTCCTCTGCACCGCGAAATCACCCAGAGAATCATCTCCGTAGAACACACCCTCAAATCACTCTAAGTGAATCTGCCTCACCCTCCAGTGTTGGAGTCCTAACACCTCTGTCCCCCCGTGTGCAGACCACCAGACCCGCGTCCTCCTTCACCCCCCCCCCCCCCCCCCCTCCTCGAGAGTCGCCCGGCCGCTCTTTAGAGATCCTCAGAGCACTTTGAGGACTTTGACTCTTTTTTTTAATCGCTGGCCCCCTTGTCTGGGGAAGACGTGTCTGTGCTGCAGATGACTGCCTCGGCTCGCGTTTGTCGCAGCCGAGCCCCAATTAATAATTAGTAATTAGTCATATATTAGTAATGTATTCTTTCATTAATACATGCCAATAGTAATAAATATGACAGTAGAATAAGAGTTCCTCTTCTACTCCACCGCCAGTACAGTCGACATTTTGTGCCCGTTATGTTTTATAACTATAACTCCTAATTTTAACGTGGAAAACAGTTAACTCGTCATCAAACTAACGGTGGCTGAAAAGGGGGTGGAGCCGCCCGCCCCCCCCGCCCACGGTAACCAGATGATAGATCTGACGGACCCCGATGGAATAATCACACACACACACACACACACACACACACACACACACACACACACACACACACACACACACACAACACACACACACACACACACCAACACACACAAAGACACACAATGCATCAGCCTGCTCCACTGTCGCTCTTCTTGCGGGGACTCTTGATAAACACAGTCAATCATTTCATTCCCCACGTCTTGATAAACTTCCCTTCCATTACTAATTCCATTATTTTGACGTATTGCTGTTGACAGACAGCCTAGAAACGCCAGACTTCAGCGGAGCTCATCCGCTGTCGTGTCCTTGATGGATACGTGTCCCTCGAACCCAGGCCGTTCTGGGGGGGGGGGGGGGGGGCCGCGGCGCACCGATCCAGAGGGTGCGGCTCCCGTGATTGGTCGGCGTTTTGCGCCCGGGAGCCCCTGAACCAATGGGGCTGAGGCACCAAACCCCCCCCCCAGAAAAACCTCTGAGTTCACTTCCTGCAGCCCCCGTCACGATGTGTCAGGAGAGAGGAGGGCTAAGAGTCCAGAGGGGTTGAGTGGAGGGCTAAGAGTCCAGAGGGGTTGAGTGGAGGACTAAGAGTCCAGAGGGGTTGAGTGGAGGGCTAAGAGTCCAGAGGGGTTGAGTGGAGGACTAAGAGTCCAGAGGGGTTGAGTGGAGGACTAAGAGTCCAGAGGGGTTGAGTGGAGGACTATGAGTCCAGAGGGGTTGAGTGGAGGGCTAAGAGTCCAGAGGGGTTGAGTGGGTTCCATTGTCTCGTGTGTCTGCAGGAAACGGGACGCTGATCGGAGCCTCGGCCAACGTGGTGTGTGCCGGCATCGCTGAGCAGCACGGCTACGGGTTCTCCTTCATGGACTTCTTCAGGTCAGCTGCTCTGCCGCCGCCACACACACACGCACCCACACACACACACACATGCAGACACACACACACACAGACACATGCACACACACACAGACACATGCACACACACACACACACACACACACACGCACGCAACCAGGCACGCACGCACGCACGCATCACACAGACACACACACACAGACACACACACACACAAACACACACACACACACACAGACACAAACACACACACACACACACACACACAGACACACACAGACACATACACACACATACACACACACACACACGCACACACGCATGCACGCACGCACGCACACACACACACGTGGGACCCCTCCCGCTGGGTCGATGATGTCGGCTCAGGTTTCCAGGGAGAAATCAAAATGGTGGAAAAGTTGGGCCCGCTGACGTCAGTTGATCTGGAGTTTGCGTTCCCTCCTCACGAAACTGACGGCGTCCGCGGTAACTTTTCTGCGTCCCCCCCCTCCCCCACAGGAACTGAGTTAATGAGGAATTCTCCCTTTTTATTAGAAAAACAGCCAAGTGTGACATATTGTGATGAATGTGGTGCTTGTTTATTTATTTATTTCCGGATCTCCTTGTCATGACAGTGGTATGATGTTGCTCGCCCACTCTGTTCCCCAGTAGTTGTTTCCTTTCTCTCAGAAGAGACAGCCTTTTAAGATCTGTCGGAGGAGCTGGAGCTCGCTAAATGGCATGCTGTGCCTGAAGAGCTTTGAGGCTGCACTCTAAACAAGGACGAGACAAGGACAACAGCATTACGGCGCGGGCTGCATTACCACTGCTGCTAGTTCCCCTGCTGCGCCAGGCTTGTTCCCCTGGCATCCTACGGGCTAGGGAACCGGTTCACATGTTACACATTGCATATGGGGTACGCAGCGAGACCTGCTTAGTGCTGTTGCTCTGACCTGGGGCAGGAAGTGAGCAGGCTCAGACCGGCCGGTACAGACAGAAGTCTGTGGCACGCCGTCGTCGTCTCTTAACACTGGGAGAGAAGGTTGGCGACCGGTGAACCTTCGCCTTAATGTCCCCGTCTCCCTGCTCCTTCTTAGTTTGGTCCCTTCTGGCAAACCACCCGCAGAGAGTGGCGTCATGGGAAATGTTCCCTCTGCTTGACGCGTGCCGTTTCACCTGAGTGCAGCCGATGACTGGAGCTCTGAAGTCCCACCAAGTGCATCATTAGTCATAACGAGTCTAATTCAAGCCCCGGGAATAAAAGCCCCCTGAGTGGCCCCCCCCGCTGGGCTCAGAGGAGAGGAACGCGTCGTGGGAGGGGGGGGCGGGGCGGCGAAGGTAATAAACGCCGCCTTCGTCTTCCGGGCGGCCGATAGGACCGCCACGTGATGGAGGGCTTGACTCATCCATTCACGGCTGTTCACCCTCTCTCTCGGGCACCTGCACCGCCGCGTTTTATTTTACCAGAATTCCTAATGGTCATTATTTCACATCGGAACCTTGAATACCAGGATGATTTATATTTGAAAGCCAATCAGTTGATTGCGGCGTGATTACGCCACCAGAATATTCTCCATCTGATTATTACCGAAGTGTGTGCCCCTTCGTTTTGGAGGGGTTTCATATTTATTTCATATGGAACTTCTTTGGCCGCTTATTTGAAGCAGGGAGAAACATTTAAAGTCTTTTTTTTTTTCGTCACCCTCGACGCCGTTGCGTGCGCTGCGTGTGATGGTGGTGACACATCGTGTCGCGGTCACCTCCTGCCCACCCGCTCCACCGCTGGCCCGCTCTGTCAGGGAGCCACGAGGACGCAGCCACACGCCGAAGAAGATGGGTACCGTCCTCATCGAGGGGTGACCACTCGGTGACCCCCCCCCCCCCCCCCCTCCCGCTCGGCGTGTGTCTGTCATACTGGTGGTGAATGTGGGTGCCAGCAGTTTGATTCACTGCTCGTTCAGTGAGAGCCCACTGTATTTATACCGCCCCTCCCCCTCGGTCCTCGTCAGTCACACAATGTGAGCTGTGTGTCGCACGCCCACCGTAGCGGAGTCGGGTTTGGACAGGAACACTTCTGTCCCTGGCGAGTTGCACAGCGTTTACACTGGTGGTGTAAACGCCCCGGGCTGCGCCTCGCCGCGCCTGGAGGTGAACCTCGCCTCCGAGGTCGGGCCGAAGCGAGGCCCGCCCGCCTCCCGGTGGTGATGTCATCATCCGGGGTCGATTCGGCACCAGACTCCAGTCTGCTTGACTGATTCCCCGGCTGCTTTGTGTAAAGACAGCCTGAAAGTCCATGATGAAACCCACAACTGTGAACAGCGCCAAAGACAGACTTCTAAAATTTCCCTCAGGATGAATAAAGTATCTATCTATCTATCTATCTATCTATCTATCTATCTATCTGTCTGTCTGTCTGTCTGTCTGTCTGTCTGTCTGTCTGTCTGTCTGTCTGCCTGCCTGCCTGCCTGCCTGCCTGTCTGTCTGTCTGTCTGTCTGTCTCTCTCTCTCTATCTCTGTCTGTCTGTCTGTCTGACGGTCTGTCTCTCTCTTTTTCTCTCTCTCTCTCTCTCTCTCTCTCTCTCTCTCTCTCTCTCTCTCTCTCTCTCTCTCTCTCTCTCTCTCTCTCTCTCTCTCTCTCTGGTCCCGGCCGCACCGGGGTGGCTGGGATGGAGTTGAGCCGGTGTACAGTACAGTACAGTGTAGTACAGTTCAGTGTAGTGCAGCGTACTACAGTACAGTGTAGTACAGTACAGTGTAGTACAGTGTAGTGCAGTGTAGTACAGTTCAGTGTAGTGCAGTGTACTACAGTACAGTGTAGTACAGTGTACTACAGTACAGTGTAGTACAGTGTAGTGCAGTGTCGTATAGTGTATTGCAGTACAGTGTAGTTGCAGTGTCGTACAGTACAGTGTAGTGCAGTGTAGTACACTACAGTGTAGTGCAGTATAAAAACACCACTGGGTTTGTGTGGTTCACACACCTGCAGGAGTGTTTCTGCGTCTCTGTGTCATCCAGGCTCTTATCTCTGAAGTGACGTTTGAGTGGGTTGATTCAACTGGCTCTGGTTAGATTCTCACTACATGTGAGCGATTGAAGTCATTCCCAGCCTTTGTGTGGACAAGATAGTAATCACCATCCCTGAGGATGCAAACACCATAGTAATAACCATAATTGTTATAATGATAATAATAATAATAATAATAATAATAATAATAATAATAATAATAATAATATAGAATAATATATAGAATATATAATATATAGAATATTAATATAATACAAGTTATGTTTACAGATGTTGCAAAACAGAACCATCATTGGTTCTCACAGATATTTTAACTCTAGTTTTAAAAGGTGGCAGTAGATGTGCAAGATTAGTGCAAGATGTAACAGTCACCCAAGACATCTACAATCCCCCCATCTAGATATTCACAACACACACACACACACACACACACACACACACACCCCACCCCCCACACACCCACACACACATCATTTTCACCGTGTGTGTGAGTGTTTGCTTGCCATAATTGATCATTTGCAATTAGCTTTTCCACACTTCCGATGGTACATCGTAATACAGCGCAATTTTACAGACTGTAAAATTGTAGCAATTACACCCATTTGGTATGAAATCCCATCAGAGTTATACTGGAGTATTGCGGTTAATGCACTGCGAGATTACACTCAGGGTGTCATTTATAAGATGCACTCTCTGGCTCTCCCACCCCAGCTGAGGGCCAGGGAGACGGGCCTCGACTTACCGCTGCATCCAGCGGGGAAGGAACCACAGGGGGGGGGGACTGTAATGTTGTGCTATTATGGGATGGCTGTAGAGTCACGGGAGGATCCCTACTCTCAGGGGCTCAGGGGGACCGCTCCGGGCAGCTGGCCGGGAACTTCCCCAGGTGTCACCCAGCGGAGACACGCGCGGCTCCCAGACACCCTGCTGCCCGGCCAGGCCCCCCAGCCAGGCCCCCCAACCAGGACCCCCAAACAGCCCCCCAACCAGCTCCCCAACCAGGCCCCCCAACCAGGCCTCCCAACCAAGCCCCCCAGCCAGGCCCCCCAACCAGCCCCCCAACCAGGCCCCCCAACCAGGCCCCCCAACCAGCCCCCCAGCCAAGCCCCCCAACCAGGCCCCCCAACCAGGCCCCCCAACCAAGCCCCCCAACCAGCTCCCCAACCAGGCCCCCCAACCAGGCCCCCCAACCAAGCCCCCCAACCAGGCCCCCCAACCAGGCCCCCCAACCAAGCCCCCCAACCAGGCCCCCCAACCAGGCCCCCCAACCAGGCCCCCCAACCAAGCCCCCCAGCCAGGCCCCCCAACCAGCCCCCCAACCAGGCCCCCCAGCCAGGCCCCCCAGCCAGGCCCCCCAACCAGCCACCCAACCAGGCCCCCCAACCAGCCCCCCAACCAGGTCCCCCAACCAGCCCCCCAACCAGGCCCCCAGCCAGGCCCCCCAACCAGCCCCCCAACCAGGCCCCCAACCAGGCCCCCCAGCCAGGCCCCCAACCAGGCCCCCCAGCCAAGCCCCCCAACCAGAACCCCCAAACAGCCCCCCAGCCAGGCCCCCCAGCCAGGCCCCCAGCCAGGCCCCCCAACCAGGCCCCCCAGCCAGGCCCCCCAGCCAAGCCCCCCAGCCAGGCCCATGGCGTCCCTCCAGTGGTTATTAAAGGCAGAGGCCAGGTGGCGTGCTATAAAGTACAGGGCGGGGGGTAGAGTTAAAAAAAAAAAAAAAAGAGTTACGATGGAGATAAATAATACAAAAAAAGAAAAGCATTCGGAGAGTTCACGCTGTTGATCACAATGGACTTTCACCAGGAACATCCTGTTCTTGGTTTAGTTTTTAATTGGTGAAATCCACACCTTGGGGAGCAGTAGGAGCCGTCCGCGGACTCCACTCTTTAAAACGCATTATGACCTCGTTTGTTCAGCACCTGCACGACTAAAATTGGATGTGCGCATGCAAATCTTCTTCTACAACGTCCTGATTCCCCCCCCCCCCCCGCCCCCCCCCCCCCCGTGTGAAACCTGTGTAGTCTGAGGAGGGTCTCTGAGGAGGGTCTCTGAGTCTCTGAGAGGCGGAGTCAGGAGAGCCGTCTTCACAGCACATCAGAGCTGCCTTCAGGGCCAATTAAACCCTCCGCACCAGGGTTGGTTTTTAATGCCGAGGTGAACCGCATCCCCGGGATTCTGTATGCTGCTGTGTGCGGCCGCCCGCATGTCTGTCTGCCCCTCCCTGCTTCTCTTTCCATCCATTCTCTCTCCCTCTTAATTATCGCTCTATCTCTCCATCTCTATCTGCTGTCTCTTTGCAGTTGATGAAGATGCAGAGAGATGAGTGACTGGGAAAACGCGTCCATTGAGTCATTTTTCTAGTAACATCTCAACGTGGACATGTGACGCAGCGTGGACCTTACCGAGCCCCCGTCACGCCCTGAGAGCTCCGGGCAGACGGTTGTTAGTCTGCAGTCCGTCGTTCTTTTGGGGGGGGGGATCAGCCAGGCGGGGGGGCTGTTGTCGGCACACCGGGGGAAAAAAAGTATTGTTTCGCTCATCAGGCGGCGGTAATGAGCGGGTCGGTGGTGATCCCAAGGCGTCTCCAGGCTGATAATTGGGTTTAATAGGCTTTGGAAGCTAATTAAATCTCTCTTTCGCACGTATGCTAGCCACCCCCGAAGACTTTTAAAGATATCCCCAGAAGCCTAGCCGCGGCTACGGTGGAGCAGATGGAGAGCTTGCGCGGGCGCGCGGGATTCAGGACTCGCCGCGCGAACGCTGGGATAGGCGGCGTTTCTGCAGCGTCGAGGATTAACGTTGCGCAACCGAATGACCTCCCCTCGAGATGAAACCGAAAAGAGTGAACTTTTCTTGGGGTGGAAAAACACCAGAAAGCAGCGGCGCCGTGCCGCTGTTGTCTGCGGCTCTCGGGGCCGCAGCCAGAGGAGCCGAGACACAAACACATGGAAAAATGGTTTCCATTCATCACGTCACAAACTGTGTGGAAAATGGATGAATCTGTCAGCCGGTGAAAACAGGGGGAGCAGGGGGAGCAGACGGGGGGGGGGGGGGGGGGGGGGGGGAGGGGGGGGGGGGGGGGGGCGAGGGAAAGGTCAACGCCTGGCTCTGCTCCGAGGAAACACACGTGTTAGGAAAGGAAACGCCAGCGTCCTTCGTCTGAGGACTGAGGAGGCATCTGCTTTCTGCTGCGCCCTAATCGCGTTGACCTTTTTCTGTGAGAGAGAACCAATAGGTAACTAAAGAGATTTTACTTTATTACCACTTAAATGCGTTGTTGCCCAAATATCGCAATTATTATTTTATTTGTTTACCTTAAGCACTCGCGTGGCCCGACCTGACATTTCCACATGCAGGAGTCTTGTGTTTCCCAGAACCAGGAGATAGTTTCGTTGAGAACATCGGAGCAGACAGAGCAGAATGATGCTGTTAACGTCCAGGAGAAACGCAACGCAAGCTCCAGTAGACAGAGACACGCCGTCAAAAGTTGTCCTTCACAGTGACTTGGAGAAGAATGTGCTGAGGACTCCACTTTCGAAGAAAAACAAACAGTCCGCCTGCTCTTGGTTATGTAATGATATTCTGTGTTTACTATTATTGTAGTCATTATGCAGACAGTTTTATCTAAAGCAGCATCCAGAGTTGGGTATACCGACAGGTAGACCGCAGATATCGGGGGTCTGAATCCAGACCCCTTTCAGCTGGGAAGCCAAACCGCTAGACCGGCCTTCCCGCGGTCTCGCTCTGGCCTTTCAGTGGAGACGAGCGCACGTCTGGCACAATCACTCGCCGCCATCAATCATTGAGCCGCGGCGTCTTCCAGCCTATTGCACGTGTTGGACGACGGCAGACAACCCCATAAACAATGCATGGCCGCCTCCCCGCGTTCCCCTCTCCGCCGCGCTTTAAGGCAACGCTAAAGTGACACTCAGAGGCGACGGCGCCGTGCGTCACCGCCGCGTGGCCCCCATCTCACCCGGGAGCGAGGGTCCCCCCGCGACCCGTGACTCACGGGCCAGTCTGCCCGCGCCGCCGCTGTGTCCTGACGGCCGACAGCTCCAGAAGACAACACACAGCCCCCCCCCCCCCACGCACGTCTTCCGCTGCTCAGAGTTGCATCCCGGCGATGTTTGACGTCTCGACAAAGAGAAACTTTCACCTGTCAGCGCGTCTCATTTCATCTCCCGCTTCCTCTCCCCTTCCTCCCCCCCTCCTCCCCCCCCCTAAGCCCTGTCTTATGTAGGCCAGAGACGAACCCCCAAACCGGTCGGTGTGGCTCCAGCAACAGCCATGTGGTCATATAGGACACATGGTCCTCGTCCAAAGCCCACCCGCCATCTGGGCTCCTCTGATGTCAGATCCTAAACTCATGATCTGCAGACAGGCGGCGGAGGCCGGCTGAGGCCCGGATCACAGCTCTGGGCGCTCCCAGACCCGCTCAGTACTCCCAGACCCGCTCAGTACTCCCAGACCCGCTCAGTACTCTCAGACCCGCTCAGTACTCCCAGACCCGCTCAGTACTCCCAGACCCGCTCAGTACTCTCAGACCCGCTCAGTACTCCCAGACCCGCTCAGTACTCTCAGACCCGCTCAGTACTTGTCGATTGCCGCTCCGTTCAGCCAGCTGATTGAGGTTGATTCTGTCATCACAGATTGTACCGCAAAAAATCATGTTTGTTTTAGGTTTCCACTCACTGGTGTTTAAGCCGAAGTAGAGAGTTGAAAATTAAGAATTTGATTGAAATATTATGTATTCTGATTTAATTAGTCAAATGGTCATTTAAGTAGTGTGTGATGAAATGATTATTTTAATCATCCTAATTGTTGAAGTTCACTTTCACCAATTCTGGGAAACTTTGTTTTGTTTTCACAGTGTGTGAGGGAGAAAGAAAAACTGAGACATGTAGTAGGCCTAATTATTTATTATTGAACTTCCTTTGACAACAGAACCAGTGTCTGTGTCGATAGTCTTATATCGGAAATGTTTTCCCATGCAGCACTTCTCTTTGGGGTTCACACTTCAGCTGTGTTAGCATCACCAGCATCACAGCGCAGCCTGTAGACTCTTAACCACGGGGCCGTGAGCCCTACTTCCTCCATCTTAAGAGGTTAAACTCATCTGATGGCAGCGTGGGCAGTGAAGACGAAACACGCAGACGGAGAGCAGAGATGGCTGCCTCAGGTCTAAGGTGCTGTGTGATAGCCTGCACCTCAGAGGATCTCATCCAGAGAGAACACAGAGACCTTCCTCACACACACACACACACACACACACACACACACACACACACACACACACACACACACACACACACACACACACACACACACACACACACAGGACTGCCCAGGAAGTCTGCCAGCACTACTTCCTGCTAACACGGTGGCAATGGGCAGGAATTAGGCCGTGTCAGGACCCAATATGATCCTTAAGAACAGCCCTGAACATGCTGTATATGTCTGCTGTATTTTGCGTTTGTGTATGACTTGTGATGTCTGACATGATGTCGGACATCATGACGTGTATGATCGGCATGTGACATATAACACGTGTTGTCATGTGATCTACAAGTTGGGGTTCCCCATGATGATCACAACGTGTGTGATTGGCATGTGATATATAACATGTGTTGTCATGTGATCTACAGTTTGGGGTTCCCCATGATCATGACATGTTTGATGACATGTGATATATAATGTGTCGTTGTGTGATTTGCAGGTTGGGGTTCCCCATGATGATCATGACATGTGTGATTGGCATGTGACATATAACACGTGTTGTCATGTGATCTACAAGTTGGGGTTCCCCATGATGATCACAACGTGTGTGATTGGCATGTGATATATAACATGTGTTGTCATGTGATGTCATGTGATCTACAGTTTGGGGTTCCCCATGATCATGACATGTTTGATGACATGTGATATATAACGTGTCGTTGTGTGATTTGCAGGTTGGGGTTCCCCATGATGATCATGACGTGTGTGATTGGCATGTGATATATAACACGTGTTGTCATGTGATCTACAGGTTGGGGTTCCCCATGATGATCATGACATGTATGATTGGCATGTGCTACCTCCTCCTCACCCACATCGGCCTGGGCTGGAACCTGTGAGCATGCCGCACGCAGACAGAGACCCCGAGGATGCAAACAAGTGCGTGCGTGCGTGCGTGCGTGCGTGCGTGCGTGCGTGTTTGTGTGTGCGTGTGCGTGTGCGTGTGAAGTGGTGTGTGTGTGGAGAGTGGGAAGGTGATTACTTGGTCAACGTCCCATGAGGCTGGCTGGGTGTTGAGCCGGTCCCGGTCCAGGTGGAGACCGGTTTTGAACCCCGGACCCAGAGCGTCTGGTACCCGGGCCTGCAGGGACCGGTCACATTGAGCTGGCCTACGGTGTCGATGGAACCTTGGAGAGCGCCCTAGAACCATCACTGTTACCAGACAACAGGCAAATGTATATAAAAGAAATAGCCAACATGACCTGATAATCCCAGCAACACCAGTAGACCTTAACCTTCTACAGTCCATCTCAAGTCATTTCAATGTATGCATGTTAAGACGTTAAAGCCAAGGGAAGAGTTTGATGTCTCAAGCTAAATGGCTACATGTTCTCCTACTCTGTATGGTGCTACAGGTCCTGGATGGGTATGTGTATGGACAATTTATATCTATAAAGATTGTCCAATCGACTACTTTCATCACAGTGGGAACGTTGTTTCTGGCCTCTTTATTTGCATGACTTTAATCTCCGCCCAAAGATAGCCATGTGCTTATTTGTACATAAAGTATACCATAATACCCAGTGAAAGGGATTTTATAGCGATAATTGTCTCATTAGGTTTTATGCTCTATGGCCAAATATTAATGCCCTGTATCCAAACCTGATTAATCCTCAACAATTTAAAACAATTAAATTGAAAACTTTCGATCATTAACTTTAGTTTAGATATGTAGATTGATGCTAACATGTCCTCAGTAATGTGGTATTATAATGGATCCCTTGATTCAAATCAGTTTGTTTAATCAGACTCAAGGAGGTCCTCCAGCACTTTGAGGAGAGGCCCATCATGCGGTCTCATCATGTCTAACTCTGTGTAGTACGTCCAACCATTTGATACACTCATCAGCCGATCGAAAATAAAGATATCAACATGTTGGCTTCTCATGGATTCTTTAATTAGTTTGTTTGTGTGTTGTTGTTGTTTTTATTTTTTACATGACACCATTTGTGGTGTAGACGGGTAAATAGATACAAACTCATAGAGCTTCGTGTCCGATTGGATTTGGAAACAGGTGCGTTAAGATTACATCAGGACGCCAAAATGCGGAGCCTGGTTTTGAAAACATGAACATAATTAGAAAACTTGGAACACATGCTCGTCTACACACTCTCACAATGATTCGGCCCAATGTCGGCTCACGCGATCTTCACTCGGCATCTTCTAACAGCGAGTTACCAAACTTGGGGCCATACGAAGACTCACCAAAGAAAATGTGTTGGTATGTTTGTCTGTTGTCGTCTTGTCCTGTTTGGCGGTGGCTTGAACCAGGCCTGGCAAATCATCGCGTAGACGCACAAACTGGGTCTTGGCGAGGATGCAAATGGTTGTCTTGGCAACAGGTCTGTAGCCTTCCAGCCTTTCTCATGCCTTGGCTTTGTACATCAGAGTGTAAATTACAGTGTAGGCTAGTAGTGTTCCATCAAGTCTTCGACGCATTATTGTTCTTCTGGCCATGCGAGCTAATGAAGATGTTTTCCTTTAAGATGTGTTATGTAATTACGTGGAGCATGGCAATTAAGACAATTCACTATATAGGCTATTATTAACTACAGGGTCTGCTCTTTCTCGTTACAAGAAAGAATATAGTTGCAATCAACGCTACAGAGTCCTACTTGTTATGGCGAGCAAGGTTGAGCACGGCCTAATGCGTTCATCAACGTAGAAGTCATTTGATTTTGAGCCAGAGCCAGACTGATGGAGTCTGCACACCTGTTGTGCATTAAACAATCTGTGCACAGGTTAAACCAGCCATCACCACACACACACACACGAGAGAGAAGTATCACAGCTTTCAAGATCTCCAACCTGTGTTCTGTAGTTTGTGACTTTGCAGTAAGATTTGAACCAAGGTGCTCCTACACATGAACCCTGTGCTCTACCACTGGACTTACAGGTGCTTACAAATGAACAAGCAAAGATCTGCCTTTATTTTGAGAGGGAGAATATTGAGTTGGCAATAGTGGCAAAATTCACCATCAAAATGGACTTTGGGGAAATTATGTGTGTACCCCTTTAAGAGTCAGCCGCCATTGGAAGAAGCTGCAGTTTGGATGGAACTTCAAACAAATGCATCCACTTAGTTTCTTGAGATATACAATAAACTAGATATAGAAAAGAGGTATAGAAAATTAATGGAGAGAACAAAAAATTAAAAAAAAGGTACAGAGACTCGGCAAAACTCCCACATGGCACCTGCCCTGCTCATTTATCCTTCAAACCAACCAGTTGTCAACCTCTACAACCTGCTGGTGTAGCCAAGATTTTTCAACAGGGTGGACTTTTGCGAAGTAGGGTGGGCCTTTTATATATATTTTTTTAAATTCCAATAAGCAGTAGGCCTACAGCAATTGTCCCAACATTAAACAACACGTGATTTCATCACAGCTCAGATGATTAATGGCTTTCCATTTACCACCAAACTCTTTCAGGTGGGGCTGAGCAGCCGGTTCCTGAAGGGCAGACGGGTCTGCAGGCGGACTGCTGGATGATGCCGGGTCCGACTCAGAGAGAGCTGAAGGGCTAGGGCAAGGACTATGAGCACACTTAAACATAGTATACTATCTGCACTCACTAAGTGCGCAGATTTTCAGATGTTAGTGTTGTTCCAAATGGTGCACTTACTGGAAATTACTATCAGCTGCGCAGCCACGTCACCCGCCAAACACACCATGAATCCATTACGCCCACTGGCGTCTAGCCATTTTCGATCCGAGCGCAGCTCAGCCTGGCTCGGCCTCTTCCGCTAGGTAGCTAAGATGGCTGTCGTTGAGTATGGATAGTGTACACCGTTGCATACTATGCGTAATAACCGTTTTGAGGACGTAATAATCCGGATCCTTTGAGGACACTTCTTTTCGCCGTGACCATAATTAGAACACCCTTCGTAGTCAAACTATAAATATAAATAATAGTATACTATATAAATAATAAGTACGGTAAGTATGGATATCGGAACACGCCGCTGGACTGACGGGCAGAATGGTCAGGAGAACTACTCACACTCGGAGGCATGGAGAGAGCTGAACGACAAGGACTGGAGGTGGTAGTGGAGGCGGACGAGGTTGGAGGCAACGAGACCGTTGCCTTCAAACAATGTTTGTTTTGACATATTGTAGCAGTTATTAACGCAGCAATTTTTTTGTCCTTGAATTTCAAGTTAATGTCGGGCACTTCTGATCGGGTGGGCCAGCTGTCAAACATAGTGGCGCTGGACCACATTGCCCCCCCCCCCCCCCCCCCCCCCCTCCCATGTGGCTTTGCACCTGCTATAACCTGTGTAAACTAATCCATGACATTTCTAACAAAACTTGTGACTGCGGTCAGATTTATGCCAGGGACCTTTTGTACATCAGTCAAGATTAGTAACAGATTTTTTTTAAATGGTTTTCATAAAGAACCCATATTTATGAAAACCCCTCTTTGAAATGATAATACAGCCATTTTTCTATATGTCCATACGAATTTAAATATTTCATATTAGTAAAGGTTTTAAAGGTCATGCATTGATATTGCTATTCTGTAAGAACCTGGCTAGCGCTGTGTGCTTCCTATGCTTTTGACATTTGACACAATTGTTAATATTTGATGGTCCACAATGGTGTCTCCACATCCAGGCAGATGCACTCGATGTGATTCATCTGAACAAAGAAAGAGACACTGAATGCTGTTTTTCTGTTCATTTCTCAAGTTCGTAATTTATTTATTTTCTTGTAAAAAAAAAAAACACAACAAACCCCGCCGGATGCTAGCGGAGTGTGTGAGTTTACTCTGAAGATGTTTCTCCGATGACATTTGCAGTGGAACAGCGGATGTGAGTGTTGTCGCAGTAAAGGGCAGTCTTACATCTCAGGCAGGCTCCTGCGATGAAGGGACACGCGGCGGTTATTAACCCTGCTTCCGGATCATTGTCCGCGCTGCCGTCCCCTCCTCCCCCGTCGCCCAAACCGCTCATTAATATCCAACAGTGAGTTCTCATTTTAACTGTTTGCAAAACTAAAGAAGCACTCACCGTGAAGACAGAAGCATGAACGTTCATCTCGACTTTTTCCTGGTACGTGTCCTGAAATGCCAGTAGTCTACTGGACAGTGGTTTGAATTCTGCTTTAAAAAAAATCTATTCAATTAAATGCTTCCAACCGTTTTTTCTTTAATATAGGCCTACGTGATAACTTTAGCATTTTCCCCTGCAATCCTGGACTAACGAATCAACACTTTCTTAGAATACCAGGCCGTTTCAGCCATGCTTTCAATACTGAATTCGACACAAAGTATAGCATATGTCCAAGGGCATCTATATGAAGTTATTTACATAAAATGCCAATACATTTGTGCATCTATATTGAAATGCCCTCGCCAAAAATGGTTTAAGTGGGAGTGCTGTGCGTGGGTTCTGATCCAAGGCGAGGTGAAAGAGACAGGGCGGCGTTGAGGAGTCGAGGCGTTGTCGCGTTGTCTTCGTTGATCACTACAGATGGAAACACGGGCCGTGTCGTGTAACTCTTTCTGTGCCCGACTACGGCGCATTAGCATATGTATGGAAGGAAGGCTGCACGGCCACAATGGCACATTGTTTGTTGAGCGTGCGAGGTGACGGGAGGAACGAACACCGCGTGGCATCGACTTAATTGGATTCTTTATCGAGCCATCGCGCGCACAATGCGGCCGATGACTGACACGGCATTGGTCGACTCCCGATTCATCCTCCAAGTGTCGGGACAGAGTCGTAACAAACTCTCAGTCCCCCGGGGACTCAGTCGGGATTCCGGTGGGCATTGTGCATCCTGTTTGTTTGGAGGCGTTTCAAGCAAGACTCGTTTCATGTTTTTTTGTAATTTTTTAATGTAAAGATGTTTCCAGCATACTCTGAGCATATGTTCCCCTTTCAAAATTGCGTTGATCAAGTGCTCCCAAATGAGCTGTTGATGAGCATACTAAACATAAGTCATATGTTTAGCATTCTGCCAATGCATCCGGTTGTGAACAACATCATTTTGATCATCGATCATCATTTATCAAGTAAAAATCCCCAAACTACTTCCCTGGGAATATTTCAGCTTGAGAAATGGGATTGTTTTGTTTTTATAAAATTAAGTGTTTTTTTTTCTTGATTCCTTTCACTTTAGTGTCAGGTAATTTGCTGTGGTCAATTATGCACCATTGCTGACAGCATTTTATGAACTAAAGTATGAATCAAAACTCTTCAGTGAGCTGCCTGCACCTTAAAGCCACAGCTGAATCGTCTTGTAAAGCCTTTACAATAGTTACAGCGTAAATTACCCTCAACTCACTGAGCATGTGACATTTCATGAATAATATAGGCTTACGCGGCATTTAGATACGTCATTAAAGGGTGAAATGCTAAGCATGGGATTTAAAGAAATGTCAAAGTACTCGTCTGGCTATGAGACACTTTTTCTTAACACAACTATCACAGGGCAAATATGGCTGAATGTGTGTTCCGCTGATATTTAACAGATCTAAAAGTACCTTTGCATTTGGCCCCTCTGTGTCATTGACCTCCATTTAGCGCAATTAAGCTGAGAGAAAGGTTAAAGAGGAGAGATTCCTTCCAATCATTCCCAACTGTTGTTTATAGCTGGCCTTTTCCTTTCCATTCCGAGTGCTTCATCAGTGTTCGAACCCTCACCCTCGCTCTTCACCTTGAAGAAGTGATGGGGGGAGGGGGGGTCATCCATCACACACTGTCACCACTGTGGGGTCGGTGACAAGACCACTGGTGATGATCTGATCTCGGTGTGGCAGCAGAACTTCTCTGTGCTCGACCCCAGAACCCAAACCTCCCTGTCTCCTCTGTCTCTAGCAGGGACTAGGGCTCGTCCGCTGTATTGGAAATCTGATGATTATAATAATAATAATAATAATAATGCTTTTTAGTTAAAGGCGCCTTTCAAAGCACCCAAGGACACCTACCAGATATTATGTATATATTGGCCCAATACTTTGATTATCAGAAGTCGCCCTGTGAATGTCATCCCCCTCCGATATTGAAAATGTGACATGAATCTGCCCTGCACAGTGCCACTGTGGAAAGGTCTTCACTGTTCTCCCTCCTCGCTGTTAAGAGCAGCTTTGCCTTCATACAAGTTTTTGTTCTATTTTTGTAGTAGGCTAACGTTCAACATTAGGTGGGTTGGATTTTAAGCTTAGTCTGCTGTATTCAAAATGCATCCAAATCAGATGTTAATCATTTCTCATCAGTGAATTAAGTCATAATGGAGCTGTTTTCAGACGACTTAGAAAAACATGATGGTACCTTGAACGTGCTAATCATGAGTTACATCATTTCATCTCAAAACAATTCTCATTATATGTCTGGGTGAAAAGGGAAATAATAAATGGCCATACATCTTGCTATGGCGAGGTGCTAGGTTTGTTCGTTTTTTCAAGTTTATTGTCACATACTAGATAACAACGTACATCATTACCAGCAGTGAAATGCCTGCTTAGTATCCAGTGAGGGATTTGTGAGTTTAGTCATTGTCCTTCACCATGTGCAGAGAGTCATTCTATTTTTTTTATTTTATTTGGCATACTTTGTTTAGCATTGAGCCATATTTTACATTGCCACAGAATAATCTGTATTGGCAGCCCAAGCCAATAACACATTGGTGTCACCCCAAAAAGCCCATATCAAAGGTCCCCCAAGAGACATGAGAACAGCTGGTACCTCACCATACAATACTAGAAACGTTGTGCCTACATGATATGCATTGCGATACACACATTAACCCATTCCTCAGAATTTGCCGTGTTGTTCCAACCTGATACTTTCACTGCCGTCTAGGCCTCACGTCTGTACGTCCTATAAGTGCCTGGTAACTCATGTGCTGTCTCTCCTCATTACGTTGGGCCTTTAGAAAGCCTTGGTGACCTTGGACACTTGATAGAGTCTTTATAAATATAGGGTGGTTTGCTAGGTTACCTTGTATGTTCAGTAGTGTAGGGCTTAGCATGTCGCAATGCTTCCATCAATAATAGGAGTATAAGAAGTATTTAATCAGTTTATTACCATTTGTATTCATCTTATAAACACGAACGTCGATACCAATCGTCCCCTTTCTTGGCATTTATTATGTCAAAAGACGACATGTCGTACAAATACAACTAAACAAGAAATATAGTCTTTGTCCAGGACACATAAAACCAAGTACGCCTAAAATACCTTTCCTGTCTTCTAATCATTTCAACAAAACGCCTCTGAAGTGATGAGAAGTAGAACACAACGATGTACATCCTGTAGAGAAAAGAAGGCGCTATACTGTGACCCCTATGCTATGACCATATAACACTTCAGTAGAAACACAGATGGAATTACTGCAGGTTTTGGGAAAGCATTGAATGAGTTCAACCAACGTGATTCAAAATGGCAAAACAGCATCAACACACTAGACAGTACCTCCTGAAACACGAGAAATACACAGTCAATGAGTAAGAACTACAGCAGACATAAGCATGTACAACAGTGTATGGTATCTTCTTACTGTAGCGGTGACTTCTAAATGTCAGTAGAATTTCAAATTGAACAGTGAAATTCAGTGTCGATGTCTAAAGACGGATTCAAGTATGTTCTAATATGACTCATCAGCCCCTGCAGTTGTTTAAACAAAAACCCTCTGAATAATAATAATTTCTGGGGAAAATGGTAGATGCTCAGTGATATTTGAGGGACAAATGTTAAAGTTCACCAAATGTGAACTTTGCACAGCAGACAGACGTCCATGAAATGGTTCTAATTTTACCATTCCAGCCGCCGTTTACCAGCCATCACGTCGTGTGCTACGTTTCTCTGCTAACTACCTTTAGTATCGCGTCAGTCCTACGGAAACACAGTCTTTGGCTTCTCACTCTTCAAGTCGTGGTAAGTTGGTGTGGGTGTTGTTTTTTAAATTACGCTTAATATCGCGGCCTGGTTCTTTGTCAGGCCGCTCTCTGGTTCTGCATCGCCCGGAAACATAATCCTTGATTCTCATTACTGATTTATTGTTTAATTAAACTATGAGGCCTGAAAAAAAAATCTGTTTTTCCTATTCTTAGTTTGAGTTTATTAAACTTGCATTTACAGGTAGCTAATACAAATACAGTTTATTTTAATGAGAGTAGTGCGAGAATAACATGTTAAATAATCCCCCGTGAAAATCAATTCCAGCTGACTTGGTGGTCTGCACTTGTTGTTTAAAAAATTGCGTTCTAATAATTGCTTTCTAACTGTGAAAATCATGGCAATTACAGGAGACCGGAAAAGAAAAACCTTTCAGAAAAATGGTTTACCTTGAAATGATGGTAATGTATAATGATTTAGTAGTTATATGAATAATAGTTTTTGGTAAAAATGTGTAGTGGTTTCAACGCCCATTCAACTGGATATGAATTGGTCTGCACATGTTAATTTTTTAAACCTGCTGCATGTTGCATGAACGTGTAATCCATGATAAATATTCATTGCTCATGAATGCGTGGAAATCAGATGTGGATGAATGTTGCATGTAAACCCCATCACCTGTGTTGTGCTCTCCCACCTCCACTGTCCTGACATCACCGTACGCCCAGCATCACCGTACGCCCACGCATGGCACTACGGGAGTACGCAAACATCAGGACTCTGTGGTGCTAAGCTCGTCACTTCCGGCCCCTTCGTCTGCGTCTCCCTTGCCGACGTCTTGCACATCGAATCCTAAAATACTCTTCTGAAACAGGATTGGATGGCAAGTCATGCAGCTCTTCCATTTCTTCTCTTAATCTATCATTTAATCATGTTTTTATTTGTCGTTTTATTTTTTACATGTGGCGATCAATCCACCAAAAATATAGCAGTCTGCCACAGGCTTAAAAAACAAAATAAAAACCCCTCATAAAATCCACATTTGAATATCGTCTTCTGAATTCCTCAGAGTAAAAAGTTGCATCTATCTAGCTATAAAACATTGCAAGGTGAATTTGAGAGCCAGAGTGTGTGTGGACCTTACAGCTGACACACACAGCAGCTGATGTGGACTGCCTGTCGCGCTCCGAAGAGGATTTTAAAGAGGATTTTACGGAGGACCATATTGTACAGTGTAGCACCACCCCAAGGGCCTTAGCGTTGCTGCCCCTGAGAACCGTCTCTGCTGCCAGGAAGCAGAATGACCAGCAGCAACATCAATACAACAGTTCACCCCACCACATTTAGAAACCGTCAAAGTCCACACGAGGATATCAAAACAGTAAGGCCTAGAAGTCATACGAACGCTTGTTGAATACCGAAACAATCAAGGGGAAACGTCAAAATCGTCCAATTGGCTAACAGTGATAACAAGTTGCCAATGCAACTGTGTTGAAAAGGCATCGACACGAGTGTTTTATTATGTCGATATTTCATCGTGACTGTATCCCGTCCACAGCCAGCTCCCGGGGTCACATGTGCTTCCGCAAAAGTCTCCTCAACGGTATCATGTCGGAAACAAGGACGAGTCGGAAACAAGGACGAGTCGGCACTGGCGTTAATATTTGGCACATACATGTATAGAGCAATAATAACAAATATGAACGAGCTGAAAGGCTTTAACCCAAGTGTACGTTGACCTGCTGTGAACGTTTCTCGGTGACATTTAAACGTATAAATAGAAATTAGTTTTCGGCGCTCGTCTCTGGATGTAACACTCTAAGGCAATTCCATGGTGCTAACGCTGATATTAGCGCAGATGTGACAACAAGCAAATCATTCGGTAATTAAAGTAAGCAAAGTCTACATTGGGTTTGTAATAGAGATGAACGGCGAGATACAAATTAGAGGGAAAAGGCCAGTTGGGAAATTGTACACAGGGATTAATTTTCAATTACTGTTATTTGTTGTGTTATTTTAAAAAGACAAGCTAGCTCAGTGCATTTATTCACTCCCTCACCAGTGTGCCATTTATACAAAAATATTACAATAATTATAAATGAGTAAGTCATCCAGCATATTCCTTAGATAATGGTAATGGAAACTCTTCATAACTTGATGCTTTATTAAGGGTTATAGTACATATTGAAAAATGTATTTCCATACTATGATGTATTATTACTAATTGTAAAGATTTATCCTTGACTAATATAAAGTGTTACCAATGGTTTTATCAATTGTTCATCTAGGTGATTGCCTACATTTTCTTGAAATTAAAAGCTGCAATCAGCATTTCAGCTTGTTTTGATTACACAGTGTTTTGATTGAGTCCCACGGTTCTCATGCATTTGATTACCGGCCATTGCTACACGGCGGAAAGCATAAGGACCACGAGACTCAATCAACCCCCCCGCCCCCCCCCGACCGGAACAAAGTGGGGCCAACAGAAACAGGTTTACGTGGACCTACAGTCTCTGTCTCTCCGTTCTTTGTGTAAGGTCCATCTCTGGGCGCCTTACCACCGCGCCTGGTGGGTGAAATACGCCACGGCGGAGTACGGGCCAAAGTCCCCGCGACCAGAGTCCCTCCAGCCAGAGTCCCGGGGAGACTCTCGCGGCGCCGGTGGGTTTGGACTAGACTGCGACGGCACGCGCACTGCGGCCATGAGTTCCCTGATGAGCGTAGCAGAGAGTCGCTACCCCTCCAGAGGAAGGCACTGTGGACGCTTCTACCGCTCCCGTCGGGTTCCCCCCCCCCCCCCCGCTGAGGTCGGACCTACGGTACCGCGCCCGACTCACCCCGGCCCTCGCCCTCCATCTCCCCGTCTCCCTCCCCCCCCCCTCCCTGCCTCTCCTCTCTGGGTCTTTGCGGAGGCACGCTCTGTCCTCTGGCCCGTGAGGGTCTGGCATACGGCGGGAATTCCTCTGGGAGCGTCTTGTTCCTGTTCCTGAAGTCAGAGAGGTCCCTGCGGCGCCGTTCGTCTCCGCCCTCCCGCTGCTTTCGAGAACACAGAACAACCCACAGGCCCTGCGGGGTCTCCTGCAGGGCTTCTCCACCCCCCCCCCCCCCCGCGGCGTGCTAAAGGTAGAGGTACCCCACCCAGTACACCACGTTGAACAGCAGGAAGGAGGTGGGGAAGAAGACGCGGGAGTAGGCGTCCAGCTCCAGCAGGTCCAGGTGCACGCGTCCTCTCCGCCAGCCGCCGTCCCTGCACTCGTCGTAGCAGCAGAAGAAGCTCTGGCAGTCCTTGCCGTCCAGACACTCGTAGACGCAGGCGTCCTCGAACTCCCGCCAGTACATGGCGTTGTTCAGGGCGATGACGGTGTGCGGCGGCCGCACGTCCAACACCGAGTAGTTCTGGAAAGGAAAGTCGTTCAGTTTTCGTTCAGAGTTTCAAAGGAGCACCAAACCTCCCCTCCAAGGACATCAGTGTTGCATCAACGCTGAATTGGCAGGCGACCATGGGAACCATATCACACTAAGAGAGTTGGCTGGTATGGTTGCGAGGGGAGAGGGGGGAGATTCGTGGTCTGTGTTGCAGTGTCGACAAAGCTCCAGGAAGTTGTCCTTCCTCTGGAGACGCTGACAGGCGGTGGGCATGCTGTTCTCTGTGGCCCGCTAGTGATGTGTGTTTTAGATGACTCTACGTTAATGGAAATGTTTTGGCGGTACGTGGTGGTGATTTAATATGTAATGGGAACTTCTCCTCTCCATAAACTTTGTGAAGGCTTCTCACACCGTTGAGATGTTTGCTCTGGGTTAATTATCACGCAAGGTGGCAATTACCCTGAGTTAGTGGGAGGCTATGCTAAACCTCCAGGCTGTTATCCAGCCGTTCAGACCAGTTTTTTCCAGGACTCAAACCCTCAAACTCTGGTAACTGGTTTAAATGAGGTGACAGTGAAGTGAGCTCTGTACACTTAATGCCAATCTGTCCTTAACTAAGGGTCAAGGCAGCATTAGTCCTTTTAAAAAGTAGTTAGACATAATGAAATACCTCAATGACACAGTTGAACTAAGTGTCACCAACACATAACACATATCTATTTTAGCTGTCTGCCTCAAAGTGTCAAGTATTAATATTATTAGCGTAGGTCATTTAAATTAAGAAAAGGTTGAAATGTGATTTAATTAGAAAATAATCCTAAAAATCTAATAAAAAAAAGCCTTAAAACCGATGACATAAGTACCATTATTTATTGAACAGCTTCAGTAGCCTATAGCCAATTCAGTTTTTCTTTATAAATTAGCCAAAACTAATTTCTCAGCCAACAAAGAAAAAAAGAACCTCAACCTGTCATGAATATTTCAGAAGGAGAAAGGAACTAAAAGTCTTCAACCCACAGGGGCTGATGAACTACAGTAGCCCGTGTCTGTCTGGCTCCAGAGCTTGAACAATTGTTTTAAAACGGAATAATTGCAGTCGCATTCTGAATGGACAGCTGTTCTTTGTTTAGCCTCTGACTTCCAGACTGCTGAAGTTTGAAAAAAAATATTCTAAGGAAAAGAAAACTTAAAAGAAAATGACAATAGGAGCTTTGAGAATGGGATAAGTCATGGTACTTTTCCTCCTCACTGTATAAGATAGTACTGTAATTAAGGACAATATGAAATCAATCAAATCAAATCAATGGGAAACAAAAGTCCCTAAAGCCCGTGACAACACACACGTGTCAATCCAAAGTCGGCTAGCGAGTGACGGCGAGAACAGCCCAAAGAGCCGTTGTTGTGCTGTTAATATTCACAGCACTGTTAATATTCACAGCACAACAACGGCCTGCATCCCCGGCGGCTCTCCTACCGGCCTCCGGGGCTTCCCCAGCGCCGGCCTGCGGGCGCCGGACGAGCAGTAGTTGAGCGTGGCGTACTCCATGAGGGCGGCGAAGACGAACAGGAAGCAGACGGTGACGAAGAGGTCCATGGCGGTGACGTAGGAGACGCGCGGCAGGGAGGTCCTCGCCACCGTGCTGAGCGTGGTCATCGTCAGCACCGTGGTGATTCCTGGGCGGGGGGGGAGGGGCACTGTGTATGATGGCCGCTGTAACCCGCGGCCATTTTACAAATGACCGCCTGGCAAATCATCCATTCACACCCCTGACAGCGGCGGTGTCAACCACGCCAGGGGGCGGCCGGCACATCTGGGGCCGGTTACCGTTACCTCACGTGTTACCTCTCGTTAGGTGTTAACTCTCGTTAGGTGTTACCTCTCGTTAGGTGTTACCTCTTGTTAGCTGTTAACTCTAGTTAGCAGTTACCTCTCGTTAGGTGTTACCTCTCGTTAGGTGTTACCTCTCGTTAGGTGTTACCTCTCGTTAGGTGTCACCTCTCGTTAAGTGTTACCTCTCGTTAGGTGTTACCTCTTGTTAGGTGTTACCTCTCGTTAGGTGTTACCTCTTGTTAGCTGTTAACTCTAGTTAGGTGTTACCTCTCGTTAGGTGTTACCTAACGGGTGTTACCTCTCGTTAGGTGTTACGTCACGTTAGGTGTTACCTCTCGTTAGGTGTTACCTCTCGTTAGGTGTTACCTCTTGTTAGGTGTTATCTCACGTTAGGTGTTACCTTTCGTCAGGTAACACCTAACGGTAGGTGTTACCTCTCGTTAGTTGTTAACTCTCGTTAGGTGTTACCTCTCGTTAGGTGTTACCTATCGTTAGGTGTTAACTTTCGTTAGGTGTTACCTCTTGTAAGGTGTTACCTATCGTTAGGTGTTAACTCTCGTTAGGTGTCACCTCTCGTTAGGTGTTAACTCTCGTTAGGTGTTACCTCTCGTTAGGTCTTACCTCTCCTTAGGTGTCACCTCTCGTTACCTGGCTACCTGGTGCCTTGAGACCTACTCTGTTTCCCGCCGTGGGAACAAACACCCAGGTGATTTTTTTTGCGTACGTGCAGCTGTTTTATCTGTTGTGTCTGTATGTTGTGCTATAAACGTTTTCCATTCACCCGAGCTGCACAGCACTTTGAACAGCCCTGGTTATTCTTCAATGTGCATTGTAAATTAAACGATTTGACTGGACTGACTTCAGCACCCTGTACATCTCACAGACGTTACATGTGATATGACGTGAGGAAGTACACAGCATATGAATGCAGAATCATTCGTATTGACAAATGATTAGGACTGACATTATGATTAACACAGGTGTTGATCACAGTGAGGAATACCAAAGCCTCAAACGACTTGAGTCAAATGCAGAGATCAATGAATATGCAAATTGTAAAAGATGCCACAATGACACCAGCCGGTGCTCTGCTCTGCCTGCCGAGCTGTTAACAGAATAACACATGGGGGAATTCCTTCCCTCTCTGGGGAGAAGGAGAAGAAGAAGAGAGAGCTCTCAGAGAGAGAGCCCTTGCCTCGGCTGCTTGTGTAGCAGATGTGACACCCTGAGCAGAGGACCTCAGCTGCTCCTGTTGCAGATGCTCCTCAAGACTGGGGAAAACTGACTGACTAGGACTGACACTTGTTTCCCTCTGGTTTCTAAGGTGATAAGCTGGCCCCGTCCATTTCAGGAGGATATATCTGAAGGCTTCCCCCTGGTCACTGTAGACCTGTTGTCATGGTGATCACCCCAACCTGTTGCCATGGGGATTAGTGTCCCCATGGCAACAATTGTCCCCAACTGTTGTAATGGTGAATAGCTTTACCTGTTGTCATGGGGATTAGTCCTATCTGTCATCATGAGGACTATCCCTACCTGTTGTCATAGTGATTAGCCCTCTCTGTTGTCATGGTGCTTAGCTCTACCTGTTGCCATGGTGATTAGATCTACCTGTTGCCATGGGGACTATCCCTACCTTTCTTGTCTTATGATTACTTCTAGTAAATTCTCTGTGAGAGGAGAGACAGATATATGTCATCAATCAGTTGGATGAGTATTTTAATGTTTTTAATGTAAATTGGGCAACTAACACATGTGTTTCGGAACAAAACCTCAAACAAAGAAGGGAAAAAAGTGAAATGAAATTACCTTCATCAAACTGTTCTCCGGACTGCGTGAGATTGAATGAAGTGTAAACATAAAAAAAGATAAAAGCAAAAATTAAAAGGAGTAAATAAGAAGCATGTGGATGAGATGAGAAGTGACACATGAAAGACGACATCGTCACACAACCCGATGAAACGTGCAGACGAATAACCCCTGAAATGTTCCACAGTGATAGTGGGAGTCTTCAAGACAGTCACTGTACAGAGGAGTCACTAACTCACAAAGCTTTTTGGTATTGGTTAGCGGATGGAGATGAGCTGAAATCATTTAAATTACACTGTAAAGGCTGGGGGGGGGGGAGGAATCAGTAATCTCAGCCTTAAGACTCTTCAAGTGCAAATTGAGCACGTCTTTAGATAGCCTGTATTAATGATTAGCTAGGGTGGGCCTACCGAGTGCTGTCCTGGCAGGAGTCGCGTCCTTCTTGATCCAGAAGGACACCCAGGAGAGCACCACGGTGAGGATGCAGGGGATGTACGTCTGGATGGTGAAGTAGCCCATCCTCCTGCTCAGGTCGAAGTACACCGTCATCACCACGTAGTCCCCTGTTAGCATGAGGCACAACGACCACGGCTTCACTGTCACTGTTACCATGAGGCACAACGACCACGGCTTCACTATCACTGTTAGCATGAGGCACAACGACCACGGCTTCACTATCACTGTTAGCATGAAGCACAACGACCACGGCTTCACTATCACTGTTAGCATGAAGCACAACAACCACGGCTTCACTATCCCTGTTAGCATGAAGAACAACCACGGCTTAGAGGGCTGCATTGGGATTGGGTCCCGCCGGGTCCCGCGGGACCCAACTCAAATCTCGCGGGAGCGGGCGGTTTGAACTTTGCTGCGGGCGGGAGCGGGCGGCTAAAAAAACCATTGCGGGATCGGGACGTAGCGACAGGACACAAATCCAGCACCTCTGGGTTGAGGCGACACACCTGCTCTGTTCTCCCCGGTCAAAGCAAGCTGCTTTTCAAAGATAAAACACTTCTCCCTACACACATTAAACAAGCAACTACTGAGAAATGTGTGGAAGTGTGCTTTCTAGACATACGGCCATATGACTTTGTCGCCGGGGAAGGCTTTGTTGACATAGTGCAACACTTTGTTGATGTCGCCGCTAAATATGGCAAATTTGATGTAAAAGATGTTTTACCTCATCCAACCACTGTATCCAGACATGTGGAGGGGCGAGCACAAGCGCTGAAGGCATCAGTGGCAGCGGAGATAAAGCCGATAAAGCTGATTGTGTTAATGTTGCATTAATGTTTCTTATTCAATCACCTCAATCACTGTGTGATTACTTAAAGGTAGAAAAATAAATAAAATACAGAAGATGAGAATAGATTATGAAAAAGCCTTTATTTAATTAAAAACTAAATGAAAACAATTAAATAGGAGTGCTATTTCTGACCAGTGTGTGCGCCTGGTCACGCCTATTAGTAGCCTATAAAATGACGTGTTTTCTCCTGCGGGACAGGAGAAGACACAAAATCAATGCGTTTCTATTACTGTGCGGGCATAAATTCTCAGTTTTGCGGGTGCGGGCGGGAGTGGACATACACATTGCGGGAGCGGGCGGGAGTGTAACACACACGTTGCGGGAGCGGGCGGTAATGGTCAGAAATTCAGCGGGAGCGGGATGAAGAAAACAGTCCCGCGCAGGGGGCTTCACTATCACTGTTAGCATGAAGCACAACAACCACGGCTTCACTATCCCTGTTAGCATGAAGCACAACAACCACGGCTTCACTATCCCTGTTAGCATTTAGCATCACCCCCTGCTTCACTATCCCTGTTAGCATGAGGCACAACAACCACGGCTTCCTATCCCTGTTAGCATTTAGCATCCCCCCCTGCTTCACTATCCCTGTTAGCATGAGGCACAACAACCGCGGCTTCACTATCCCTGTTAGCATGAATCACAACAACCACGGCTTCACTATCCCTGTTAGCATTTAGCATCACCCCCTGCTTCACTATCACTGTTAGCATGAAGAACAACCACAGCTTCACTATCACTGTTAGCATGAAGAACAACCACGGCTTCACTATCACTGTTAGCATGGAGAACCTCCTACGCTTCATAGAGCATAGAAAACACAAACCACGACTGCTTCACTATCCCTGTTAGCATTTAGCATCCCCCCTGCTTCACTATCCCTGTTAGCATGAGGCACAACAACCGCGGCTTCACTATCCCTGTTAGCATGAATCACAACAACCACGGCTTCACTATCCCTGTTAGCATTTAGTATCACCCCCTGTTTCACTATCACTGTTAGCATGAAGAACAACCACGGCTTCACTATCACTGTTAGCATGAAGAACAACCACGGTTTCACTATCCCTGTTAGCATGAAGCACAACAACCACGGCTTCACTATCCCTGTTAGCATTTAGCATCACCCCCTGCTTCACTATCCCTGTTAGCATGAGGCACAACAACCACGGCTTCCTATCCCTGTTAGCATTTAGCATCCCCCCCTGCTTCACTATCCCTGTTAGCATGAGGCACAACAACCGCGGCTTCACTATCCCTGTTAGCATGAATCACAACAACCACGGCTTCACTATCCCTGTTAGCATGAATCACAACAACCACGGCTTCACTATCACTGTTAGCATGAAGAACAACCACGGCTTCACTATCACTGTTAGCATGAAGAACAACCACGGCTTCACTATCACTGTTAGCATGGAGAACCTCCTACGCTTCATAGAGCATAGAAAACACAAACCACGACTGCTTCACTATCCCTGTTAGCATTTAGCATAACCACCGCTTCACTATCCCTGTTAGCATGAAGAACAACCAATCATTCACTATTGCTGTTTGCATGAAGAACAACCAATCATTCACTATCCCTGTTTGCACGAAGAACAACACAACTATCAACTTATCAGCATATTTTTGCGTCTCTGTGCATTCTGGCACCTTATTTACATTTAAAGTATATGTCTTAATTATCCGTTTCCAAGGGCTGTAGCCTTGCATGCCCTATTGACCCTCCTGCTGCAAACATGGGACAGCATTAACATACGAATTACATTGACTCCCCAACGCAATACATTATATCATGAAACATACTTGAAGCACGGGAAGACGTAATCCAAAGTATATATTATAATAATATATTGCAATATTTGTTTTTCGGATGATGTATTTCCGTGCTTTGAGTTAAGCCACTAATGCGCTGCCTGCTACAGACTTGACTTCAACATAATTGTCAAACTTGATGCGGCTCAGGCTTTAACTTGTTTGGGAGTTTGGGATTAAGAGGGATTTTAGACCAACCGTTAGGTCCAACCTCCCCGATATAAATTACAATACCATCAATGCTGTGTGTGCACGGTTCTGTAACGTTAATGACATGGAAGAGGCTGACGTTTTCTCCATCACTAACCCCCTTGTTGGACCTCATGTTGTCCCTCCCTCCCTAACCGGCTACAGCTCCTCTGGCCTCAGCCGGCTTCAGTTGGGCTCTCTAAAAGACACAGCGGCGTTGTGTTGATTAAAAGGTCAACAACAGTGCTAAAACAGTAGCGGTGTCTGCCGAAAGACTGTCAAAAATATGTTTTAATGAGCTGAATACAAATTCAAAATGCACAGTAACAGGAATTGCTTTGCGAAATCCAAAATTGCATTTAACATTTAAAAAGGTGAACATCGAAGAGAAGAACACTTTGAAACGAGAAAGGAAAGGTTTCGCCCTCTCGACACTTTGGGGATTCATCGTTCACTGTGGACCCATTGAGACGGGGGCGTGTGTGGTGCCGAAGGTTCACCTGTGGAGGTCTTCAGGATGTTCGAGGTGTTCCTCAGGCCCCGGAAGTCAAACTGGTAGAGTCTCCAGGACTTCTGGTCCGACGCCTCCACCGAGTTCCTCCTCCACTTGTAGATCATCTCGTCCTGCGGGTATCCATCTGTAACCATGAACCTCAGTGTTAGCCCGTCCTGCGCGGCCGGCAGACAACTCCTCATGATGGGAGGTCAGGGACACTCAGACATTCTGAAATACTCTGAAAAAGTCTGGAAAAAAAAAAGTCTGAAATTGAAATACTTTTTCTTTTGAACGCCGTAAAATAAAAAATAAATGTTGAATTAGAAGTTTTGAGGGTTCAGGGATTCCGCGAGACATGCTAATGGTCCTGGTTGAACAGACAGACGTGTGGACATCAGAGGGACCACGTGTGTCCCAGACAGAAGAGCAGATGAATGGGCTTGGGTTCGTCGCAGCTTTGAGTCCCTCTGAGTGGTGCCATTGACCTTCACATGACAGGGACTTGTGCCCCGGGGTTTTTTTTCCCCCCACCAAAGATCCCAGGTTGATCGGCTGCGATCAAAAAGAAAAACTAAAAGACCCTCTTTCTGTCTATTGAAAGGTGCAGCCATGAAAAACCGTGCTTGAGGGAAATGCTCTTCTATTGTAATTCGTATCTATGGGTGATCCGTTTCATGCCTGTCACCCCTTTTGAAATGTTGGGGAGTTTTGTCCTGACCTTGGAAGCGACAGTCGCGGCTGTAATGTATTAATTGGGTCAATGTTATTATTTCTTTTCAAACCAAACAAAACCTGCCCGTGCAGATATGGCGACAAGTCATGCGCATAATCTGCAACTATTACGCCAGCCTCAAATGTTTTATGTTAAGCAGCATTTTTGAATTGCCGCCCCTGTTATGAAACTGTTGGTGTTGTAAGTGGAGCTGTGGTTTGAGCTGTGTGCTTGTTATACCCGTGCTACCATAAGGTCGGGCTGATCTGCACATACAGGCGATTTGGTGCAGAATTACAAGTCATGTCTGAGTAACCTCAAGAGTTTATGATGCACTCTGGTCCAAAAATAAAACCATTATTGTTAAAGGCTGAAGAAAATAATCAAATAACATCTAATGGCTACGATACTGGCTGACAAAATGTATGCACATTTCCAAGTATTTCAACCAGACTTACTTCCATCAGGACAAATAACTGTTAAAAAACAACTCTCTCTTCATGTTGATAAAAAAAAAAAACATGGTAAATAATGTGTTGTGTTGTCATAGTGAAAATGATTTAGCAATTTAGCTAGATTGTTGTTATTGCTACAACAAAATAAAGCAGGACTATTTATATTGACTATTAATAATGCACAGCAACGCTTTGTTCAAACCAAAAAATGCCTACAATTCAAATGTGATTTAAAAGATGATTGTATAATCAAACAACTAGTTTGCCTGGACCAAAGGCCTCTGCTCTAATGTGATATGTATGAAACTGCCAGCATGTTCTCCATTAATTTCAAAACAGAGTTCCCGATAAATCATCATCTCTTTCTCATAAGCGTTGATGTTCTAAAAAAGTCAGTGTTATTGCTTTCTATATTTCTCTGTAATGTTCCTCTCAGGACACAACAGATTGAACACAGATTGCCACAGCTTCTTTCTGGAGTGGTATATATACGCACGTCATTCCACTGGTTGATTTAAAATGAAATTAGTCTCATCAAGGCAACCCCTAAGTGTGTCACAACAATGAACTTTTTTGCATGAGAGATTTTTTTCGTTAAAATCTTCACTGCGTAAGAAATTTGGTGGGTCCTGTTGCCAAAAGAACGGCGACTGGGTCACTCCAAGAAATACTTTTACAAACTGCCTGCTTTGGAGCTCTACTTTACAAATCTGTTTGTTTGAACTATTTTAACATGACACAAAAGTAAAACATCTTCACGGTTGACTGACCAACAGAACAGTTGGTGTGACAACAGGGATGGCAAGAAAGAAACACCATGGCAACTGCTGAAGGTATGGTCCAGGGGGTACTCACAGCTGGAGAAGATGAGTGGGCACGAGTGGTGGTCCATGGGGAAGTTGTGCAGCTGCAGCTGACACTCAGCGTTGATGGTCAGCCTGCAGAGGAACAGGTGTGACTGTCAATACACAGCCTCCATAGACAAGACACAACAGGTGAGACTATTGTATTTACAGGTGTGACTGTCAATACACAGCCTCCATAGACAAGACAAAACAGGTGAGACTATTGTATTTACAGGTGTGACTGTCAATACACGGCCTCCATAGACAAGACACAACAGGTGAGACTATTGTATTTACAGGTGTGACTGTCAATACACAGCCTCCATAGACAAGACACAACAGGTGAGACTATTGTATTTACAGGTGTGACTGTCAATACAGAGCCTCCATAGACAAGACACAACAGGTGAGACTATTGTATTTACAGGTGTGACTGTCAATACACAGCCTCCATAGACAAGACACAACAGGTGAGACTATTGTATTTACAGGTGTGACTGTCAATACACGGCCTCCATAGACAAGACACAACAGGTGAGACTATTGTATTTACAGGTGTGACTGTCAATACACAGCCTCCATAGACAAGACACAACACATGAGACTATTGTATTTACAGGTGTGACTGTCAATACACGGCCTCCATAGACAAGACACAACAGGTGAGACTATTGTATTTACAGGTGTGACTGTCAATACACAGCCTCCATAGACAAGACACAACACATGAGACAATTGTATTTACAGGTGTGACTGTCAATACACAGCCTCCATAGACAAGACACAACAGGTGAGACTATTGTATTTACAGGTGTGACTGTCAATACACAGCCTCCATAGACAAGAAACAACACATGAGACTATTGTATTTACAGGTGTGACTGTCAATACACAGCCTCCATAGACAAGACACAACAGATGAGACTATTGTATTTACAGGTGTGACTGTCAATACACAGCCTCCATAGCCAAGACACAACAGATGAGACTATTGTATTTACAGGTGTGACTGTCAATACACAGCCTCCATAGACAAGACACAACAGATGAGACTATTGTATTTGAGGTGCACTGCATGCTGTTGTGACATGTATCTGGGTGGGAGGAGGTGAACCTAATATTCAGTCAAGACCTTTATTTTGAAGTTTGTGGATTTTTCAGACTTTCGAGAGAGAAATCGGAGTCATAGTCTAGTCAACCAACCAGGTTTTTAGCTGTGATTGTGAAAGAATGTCTTCTGGAAACTTCATGCTACATTGTGAAAAGGGCTTAAGAAGTTTTATTGCATCGTTTGTCAACTGCTCATTAGTGAGGGATTGCTGGAAGACATTGGCAAACTCATTCATATTTTTTATTTGTATTTATTTATTCATGTTTAATCTTTATTTTATTTAGCATTCATGCTGTGTGTGTGATCCAACTCAATATCAATGTACTGACTTATTTTTAAGTATATTTAAGTATTTATATACAAACCGGCTAATTCAGAACCAGATGGCTTTCTATAAGGAGAGCTGGCTGTCTAGAAGTGGCTTGAGATGGAGAGTAAAATGTGCTGTGGCTGGTTATTTTGGCCCTTTATCTGCAGCGTGATCCTGTGGCTTCAACTGATAGTACAATCAGTTTACAACAATCTATATTACATTGCTTTTTGTTTGTTTCAATTGCCAATTGATTGTTTCATTAGGACCACGGGGGCAGCCAATCAAGGTTAAGATCAATTAAGTTTAAGCAAATCAGAGAGGAGGGGTCCTCAGCTGGATCTCTCCGGTGAAGACTTGATTATTTATGGAGTGGTAATTGCTCTTTTGACCTTTTTGAATAACGGAGGAATGGCATCGATGTGAAGATGTAGACCCCCAGAATACCGATGAGGGATGGAGGGGAAATCGTTCCCTGAATCACATTAAAAAAATCTTCCTCATCATAATTTCTCATTAATTTTCTGCGAGGTGGCCCATCCATGTTCTAATCAAACATGGACGGGAACGCTGCAGTATAATGATTCCAGTGTGCAGAGTATGGAGCAGAACAGTTATTTAATTTAGAAGTATTTCTCTCGTCCCCCCCACCCTCCAATCCTTTCCACACTAAATCGATCTCTGTAATCATGAACCAAAATCACAATCTCTGGCACAAGCGCATCCCATAAGTTACAATACAAACCCATTTCTAATTAAATGAGAACAATTAGCAGACTTCTCAGTGCATGCCGATGTGTTGTGCGTGATCCATTGGATCAGGGTTGGAGGTTTCAGGAGAGTTTCTCGTGTGTCTCCGAGTGAAATGACCCCGAGAGACTCCATTAGGAACCTTAACGGGGGTGGAACCCAGCGCAACAACAGGCGGACAAGACTGATGCTCTTGAGCTGCATTGGCCTTGAGGTCACACTCAAGTACCTGTACCGCCGCGGCCTCCTGGGACCCGAGTTCACCCGGCACCGCTGCCGAGACAGGCCTTGTGTGGAGCATCACTCAAATGATGAGGCCAACCTTGGCGGTAAGCCTTGTTGTTGAAAGCCTTCCGAGGCGACACAAGCGGTTGCTAAACTTTCATGGGCTAAACCGCAACTACGATCCAAATCAGATCCAAGCCCACCAATGTGAAGTTGTACAGAATGATTGTGGAAAATATCACACATATTGTATATACACAACATGACTCATGCAGTATTGAACATGAAGCAGTCCAAACTGTATCACATGGGCAGAGTACCAGCACAGGAACTGTAGGACAGACCTTAAATATTCAGACTTGGCATGTTTATAATAATGCAAGCTTTTTACTTTTAATAATGCAAGTTCTTTTCTTTCTTTCTTTCTTTCTTTTTTTATCTGCTAGTGTGTTTTATATTTCAAGTTCAGTCTTTGTCCTTGGGTTTATGTTTAGGGGCTCATTGAATAAAGACAAATTGCTTGGTAATTACAACGTACCGAGTGTCAAACTCAAAGGAAAGGGGTGTAAGACAGGAACCAAAAATGAGGTAATGATGGCCCTCGCACGTGGCCATTTTTCACACAATGAGGCCAAAATTAGGAAAATAAGTCCCGAGCTTCCTACCTCAGGGTATAGAGGATCTTGCCGTCGTTCCATATCCGGAGCAGCTGGTTGGGCATGGTGATCCAGTGGGCGTCGGCGTTCTTGGAGTTCCTGAAGATGGTGTCCGGCAGCCAGATGAGGCCCACCATGTTGCTGTTAAGGGTCAGGATCTTCATGGTGCTGTTGTAGCGCAGCCGGCTGTCCGTCCACGTCTGGGCGAAGATGATGTCGATCTGGTACTCCTGGAAAAAACACGCCCCGGATGTGAGTTTATGAATTGCACCACTTTAAGCTAGGGAAGCTAATGTGGAGAAACGGGCCAGAGTAAGCTAGGTTTAAAGTATCCAACCCAAAATATACCATCCCTCCCTTCAGACTTCTGTTCATCCTGAAGACAAGCACGGTTTGCAGGGTAGCTAGGTAGACAAGACATCCAGTCTTATTATTTGGGGCAAATTAAATGATTGAATTATTACTTATCACAGGTCTGCGACAGCCAAACATACCATTTTCCTTTGGTTTTCTCAGGACATTTGATTTATTGGCTGCTCTCTGGATGTAAAGAGAATTTCAAAAAATGCTTCTTAAATAAATTGCCTACACTAGCTATCAGTCCTTCACACACATATTTCACATTTATGATTAGATGTACTATATTATTCGTCCCAGAAATGAAATCTGAGACGCCAAACTACCTGGCACTCAAAGGTCGAGTCCATTCAATCCAAATCTACTGGTAACATCTCACCACTCAGGAGGCCAGACTTGTTAAGGTTTTTGGTGCCAATCAACTGACACTTATTGAATTGAGGAATGACAGATTACTGACATGATGTCAGGTTTCTCCAATGAACAACCTTAAAAAATGTAAACAACACTCTCATCGTATCATTAGCCAAAAATAAACAATCAGCCAGACAAGGGGTGCTCCTTTTAATTATGTGCAGGACAAAATCCCCTTGAGGCTAATAAAGAAAACATTTTGATATAAAGAACAATGGGTTAGTAACATCAATACTAATAACTTGAGTCACCAGCAGCAGAAGCCATTCTGTATTGAGCCGTTTACGTTCTAAATGTCATGGATGACGGTGATGTCATGAGATTGGTCGCAGAGTTCAGTGAAGAGGTACCTTTCCGTTGTCTCGTCTGAGAGCACCCAGGCCCTCTCGAAACGGGCCAATATTCCCTTCTCAGACATTCACCACGCCACCTCGCCTGGCTTTTTCATAGACTAGCACGTCATTCGAATGGTGTGGGAAAACCTGGTATTAAACCGTGGTATTGAAAGCCTTTGGGGACTTTCATTAGGTGATCTCTACAGGCTAGGGCAGTGGTTGGACCTTTTCGGGGGGTAGGGATCACCAACTATCCAGCGGCTAGCGTATCATATATATTACATTATTAGCAATTTTTGTAATACTCTACATACGACAGACCATCAAAAAGTAGCGCAGGGATAGAGGCTCATATAAATCCATAGTGTAGTGCAGCACTGGAACTACACTGCTGGAGAACTCCCCATAATGGCTTTTTGTTGAAATCTTCCTTCCGGAGGGAGTTCCACTCTTACCGAGATCAGGGGTCAACTGGCGGCCCGTGACACTGGGATTACATGGATGAGTGTTCCGTGCTGTATCAGGGATAATAGCAGGGGAGGAGTGCTTCCATTCACCCCTGGAGAGGGGTCTGCTGTCAGGCCTAATGTACCGCTGGTCCACCACATGCTGGCGGTTTGGTGCTCAGGGCTGAAAACCCAAACCCCTGTCTTCTTTTGTGGTTTATCTTTTTTTTTTTTTTTTGGAGTCCCGGCTCAGTTTTACACAGACCGCGTGCTAATGCTTCCCTGGTCTTCGTTGATCGATCTCATTTAGTGGGCCATGACCACTCTAAGCAAGTTGCTTTTAGTGTACGTGTTGCCCCACACAAAAGCCCCCAAAACACCCAAATGTCGAACTGACAGTGGTGTTGGCGTTTGTGGCGGTAATGTACAAGTAGCTTTTAGAGCACTTTGCTTTGAATGTGCTGCAAAAAACACAGCAATACTTTTATCTGTATTGGATTATTAACATTTAATGTTCAGAGAGGACCGGTTCACTTGATTTGTGACATTTGCAACGTGGTAGGATATCTACCACATTCCACATGATCGCTCAATGCTTACACGTTGCATTATAAATCAAAACTAAATAGATGAGATGCTGCCAGGCCACATTTTACCACACCATTGAACACTTGCCTACACAAGTCCTTGTTAAAACTAATTATTTATGGGACAGCATTTTAAACGGCAGTACATAAGCGTACAGGAGGAGAGATTTCATGGCAGTGTAATGGCCTTTGTAATGTCTGCACAGGGTGGGAGCCAGCCAACAGAACACTGATGTGTTCTGCCTTGAGACTCTCCTCTGCTCTCCTCCCAGCTCAAACACACAGGTGAGGCTAATTGGAGACCCTATATGAGCGCGAGACGTGTGTGTGTGTCTGATTGGCATTACGGCCGTCGTGTCAATCACCGCAGGCTCCCACCCCACCGGGGAGAGGACACGAATCAGCGCTACACCGGCTGTTCTAGCTGGCGGCCGCGCGAGGTCCTTCACGTTCACCCCCGCCGTCCACCATGCAGGCCGTGTGAGTAGTTAGGGTGGGCATCTCATCCAGGGACCCCTGGACACGCGTCCAGGAGAAGCCTGGGGATCAAACCGGCAACCTTCTGGCTTCCCGACGAGCCCGTTCGTCCACACAGAGCCACCCCGGTGGAGCCAACGACGACATGAACGGGCGGGGAGACTGACGGTTCCTCGCCGCTGTAAAATATTTGTTGGGGGAAAAAAAAAACGACCAGAAAAAAGCCCCAGCCCGAATGAAGCGGCGGGGGAGGCCAGCCGCCCCCCTAACTTTATTTTTCATTTCCCCCTCGTCTCTAATCCTGACAGCTTCCATCTCGGTGGTCCTGCCGCGTTATTTCCCTCTTCGGAAACAAACATACTCGTTTGTTTTCTTCCCGTGCGAGACGCCGAGCTGGTGGGGGGGCCGGGCGAGGGGAGGGGCTGGTGGGGGGGCCGGGGGGCGGGCGGGCTGGTGGGGGGGCTGCCGCGGGCCACCACTCTTCCAGTCGCTTATGAATTGGTAATTACGCTGTTGTTCTTTCTGTCCACGCTCAGGTGACCTGTGACACCCCCCCCCCCCCCCCCCCCCACACACACACACATACACACGCACACGCGCACACACACACACACACACAAGCGCACACACACAGGCACACACACTCGCAGCTCCGATCTGAGCTGGGAGTTATTTCAATAGCCGGCCAATTAGAATCCACTCGCCCATCCATCAGTGAGCAGGCGTGGAGCGGATGGAAGCCCTGCAGCGTCAGAACATTTACTGCACATTCAGGGAGGGAGGACACCCCATGGCGAGGAACGTGTCACATCACAGTGTTTCAACAATATTGTCCGAGGCTAAACAAGGCGGTTTGATTTAAAAGTGTAAAGTTACAAACCGAAAATGTAAGTCTCAAGCACTTCGCCTGATCTATTATCAACTTATTATCACTTATTAGTACCATTATCAACAATATCACTGCCTTTGGATATTTCAGCCGCGACATGTCAGTCACAGCAAAACATATAAAGAGGTGTTTAAATTATTAAACACAAATGTTAACTAACACTTGGTTAGTTAACTAACATTTTTAAATCATTACACATAACATAACTGTAGAGAAATGCAGAGCAAATACACTTGACGGCAAAAACAAACTGGATTGGTTAGATAAACTAGATGATTAAGTCATGGTGGGATGTTTTTTTGATTGACAGTGAGATGACGAATGTGAAGTGGAAGAGGTTAATTCAAAAACGAGGGCTAGGCTAGCTTTCACCTCAGGACCAATTAAGCTATGACCTTCAGTGATTCAATGACCTCAACCACCTGATATGTTTCTTCAAGTGTAGGCCTATTACACTGATGTTATATGACAGACAGACAGACTGACAGACAGACAGAAATACTTTAATGATCCCTGAGGGAAATTGCATTTGTTATAATACTCTGGTTAAAAAGAAAAAAAAAAGAAAAGAAAAGACAGACACTACGTATAGTAGAGTGTTAGAAATATAAACATATAATATAAACCTATGTAACACTATACAAAAAAATATAAGAAAATATACAAAAATGTACATACATCTAGGCATACACCATAGAAGTAAATAGCATACACAAAGATGTAGCATGTAAGATTAGGTAAGCAGAATGACCAGTGCAGTGACTACTAAGATGATAGTGACGAATTCTATAGTTTGATGACCACAGGCAGGAATGATTTCCTATGTCGCTCTGTGGTGCATCTCGGTGAGAGGAGTCTTCTGCTGACGGTACTCCTCCATTGAGCCAGGGTGTTAAAGAGAGGGTGAGAGGCATTGTCCATGATAGACCGTAGCTCGGACAGCAACCTCCTTTCTGCCACAGTCGTCAGAGTGTCAACAGTGCCAGGGAACAGAAAACCCCTTTAATGAATGACCATTTTTCAGGTTCCTATTTTGTGCTAAATGTTAGCTGGGGAACATGGGACCATGTGAACAAGTGAACATAGGACCCATGAGAACATCTATGCAGAACCGGGAAACATAGGATTCAGGGAACCTGTGTCATGTTTCCATTATGTGCCATGTTAATCTGGAGAACATAGGACCCAGGGAACATGGGACCCTGTCATGCTCCCATTGTGTGGCATGTTAATCTGGAGAACGTTGGACCCTGTGTCATGTTCCCATTGTGTGGCATGTTAATCTGGAGAACGTTGGACCCTGTGTCATGTTCCCATTGTGTGGCATGTTAATCTGGAGGACATTGGACCCTGTGTCATGTTCCCATTGTGTGGCATGTTAATCTGGAGGACATTGGACCCTGTGTCATGTTCCCATTGTGTGGCATGTTAATCTGGAGAACATTGGACCCTGTGTCATGTTCCAATTGTGTGGCATGTTAATCTGGAGAACATTGACCCTGTGTCATGTTCCAATTGTGTGGCATGTTAATCTGGAGAACATAGGACCCTGTGTCATGTTCCCATTGTGTGGCATGTTAATCTGGACAACATTGGACCCTGTGTCATGTTCCCATTGAGTGCCATATCAATTCAGAGAACATAGGACCCAGGGAACACAGCCGTCACACCAGTAACAACAGCAGTCTGGTGAAGTTTCACAGCATCTGACGTGGTCTCGCTGAGGGAATAAGTAAACAATGGTAATAAAAGGGAACAAATCGCCACAAAAAAAAACAACGCTTGATCTTATTTAATTTAGGGGATAATTTAAACTCTGAAGCTGAGGATGACAGTAATATCCCCCTTCAACAATTGCTGCACATTGTACAGATAAACCTTCCTGTCGCCATTTAGCTCTTCTCCGGAAGACAAATCGACCCAATACAGAACAATGAAAAGCAAAAACCTAATCCCGAATTAAATATTAAATAGTATTTATCCGCAACACACAATGCCGACAACCAAACAGAACACCAAAAGACCATGACAGGAACTCAAAAGCCCATCTGTTTTAGTTTGAGAGCGAACGCAAGATATTTTAATGCCTTAGGGTTTTTTTTTCCCCGTCATGAAATATGAGACAAAAAAACCCTGAGTTGGGCTGGTTCCAAAGTAATTCAAGCGTGAATCTGAATCAATCCCCCCCCACACACACACACATACACACACACACACACTTACACACTTATGCACACACACTCACACACATACACACACACACACACACACACACACACACTTACACACTTACACACACACACTCACACATACACACACACACACATACACACACACACACACTTACACACTTACAAACACACACTTACACACACACACACACACACACACACACTCACACACACACACACTCACTCACACACACTCACACACATACATTCGGATGAATATTTCACAAACTGACGCGTTGAAAAATCCACATAATAAATCCACATTGTGGAGAGGACACCTGAGAACATCTGAGCACTGCCACCTGGTGAAGGCTCACCCTGCAGCCTGGCCCAGGTGAGGCTGCAGGCTCTGGTGTCTGGCGTGTCTGACTCCCACACAGAAGGTTCTCGGTTCCATCGCGTCGACCGTCCGTACGGCGCCTGTGGGCCCGCTCAAAAACGTTAATAGATAAATAAAAAAAGTTTCATAAGAAAATACATACCTGCTCTCCGATGACACGTATCTATAAAATTCCCCGCAAATCGCTTTGGACGAAAGAGTCTCGGTTCAAAAACAGCCAAACTGTCAGTCGAACCTTCACCACAGCGCGAACACCTAACCTGTGGGAACGCAGCCTTCATGTTTCCTGTGGAGGAACGGCTGAGCCTGTGAGATCCCCCCCCCCCCCCACCTCTCCTCTCCCCAGACCCAGACCCTGGCCATCGCCGGCCACCCTGATGAACCCCAGTGCTGGCGCAGCCGGTCTCTTGTACACCGGCCTCCCCGCCACCCGCTGGCCGGGCACCAGTCTGCACAGCGAGTGTACCGAGTGATTCACCACCGTGAGGCTCTGAGATAACCACAGGGTAACAATGCCAATGCTAATCAAGATGTGTCTATTAACTGAGCATGGTGTCGATCCACTTGTCCTGAGTGGATGAGACCAGAGCGACAGACACTCCAACGTGATTTTATAACACCATAGTTCGCGAGGATGACAAACAGGCACTTTAAAACGATACTATAATGCTATAATTCATGAGGATAGAGCAACAGGTACTTATTACATCAGTGATGTACGACCCAGTAGGCTTCATTCTAGATGGCTGAGAGAATTACTCCCTGTCACAAATGAAAGGACCTCCCATAAAGACATTTTACCTTAATGAGATAATGACATAATGAGATTATTTGAAACAGTGAACCGGTAAGGAAGATGGACCAGTTACCACTTTGCTGTTTTGTGATGAATTTAAGCAAAACTATGCCATGACTTTTCCCCACATGGTGATGTACCAACTGGTGTGTGAGATATATTTTCACCGAAAAATATCCGCTGATTGGTGGCCAGATGAAGCCATTTGTCATAGTTTGTAGGGAGAGTGACATAACCAGACGCAGACTATCACAAGCCAGTCGGAGAGATTATTCGCAGTTGCCTCGTTTCACCAGAGGTGGCGCTCTCCGGCCGTTTCACTTTAGAAAGGACGAGGTCATTCTTGGGGGCATGCAGAGATGTAATCTTCGACATTCCATTATAGCCTCACCTTTTTGTCCCCTGCGAGCTGCTGTAGAAACAGCCAGAAATGCTCTGCTGACCTGCCTGTCCCTTTATGTGTTTCATTACAAATGCTCTGCATTGTTCCTGAGAGGGCAAAGCAGAACTAGAACCATGATGAATGAAAAAATTTTTAACAAGTTATTTATATGCGCGCATGTGTGTAGTTTCCCTTCTCTTTTACCTTGTTTTACGTGTAGAAACCATAGAAGAAGAAAGGGCCTGAATCGATTTCCACATTGGATTGATTTCGGTGGCTGAAAAACGGTCACGAAGCAGAATGGTGTAGCTGGGCTATGAAGAGCGGGCCGTGTAACGTACAGCCTGCCTCATACTGCCTCACCGCAACAGACCAAGAGGACTGCTCTTCTGACGCTGAAGAGCAGAGTATAAGTAATCGTAGAAGTCTGATGATGCAGCATCTCTCACACACACACACACACACACACACATTATAGACCTCTCAGTCACACACACACATTATAGACCTCTCAGTCACACACACACACACACACACACACACACACACACACACACACACACACACACACACACACACACACACACACACACACACACACTATATACCTCTCAGTCACACACACACACATTATAGACCTCAGTCACTCACACACACACACACACACACATTAGGGGTTGCATGACTTCAGATTTTTTAAAGTCGACTCTAATGTGATGAAAGTCGAGTCGACGTCGACTAGTCGCTGATGACGTCATTCATATTTTTCGTCATAAACAAAATCACAGGAGGAGGGAATGTTTTGCAACGATCTGTATTAATTGACATGTACGCCATGTACAATAAAAAAGAAACAGCTCGACAGCAACCGCATCCATTCTTTTTATTTTCTTCGAAAGAAACGCGCAGAATAAAAGCGGAAGCGCAGTATAAAAAGTGGAAGCGCTCCACACACTAGGAAGTCGTTCCAAAATCCGAACGTTCACGAATGCTAGGCAGCACTCCAGCCTCGACTCCCAAGAACGCTCCATAGATCGCGACTCAAGGCCAATTTACACCGGATCCGTTTTAGAAGCGTTTTCTAGTCGGCCGTCTGCCGCTGGCGATAGAATTCCATTCAAACCAGTGCACTGATTTACACCGGCAGCGTTTTACGCCCGTCTCACGGCCGACCAAAGCTTAACTTTACGCTTCACTTCTATTTTTAAGCGTTTCTGAGGCGTCTCGTTGGACGTGTACGCCTATTATCTTATTAAATATAGCCAAACAAACGGCGGCGGTGTGAATTGATACGCCAACGTTACGCTTTCGCCTGCGGTGTAAATTAGGCTTTGGTCGGCCGTGAGACGGGCGTAAAACGCTGCCGGTGTAAATCAGTGCACTGGTTTGAATGGAATTCTATCTCCAGCGGCAGAAAAAACGCTTCTAAAACGGCTCTGGTGTAAATTGGCCTAAAGTCACACGATCGCCGACTAGTCGACGTCACACGCAAAACGTCATTGTAGTTCTTAAAGTCGACTAGTCTGTGTAACCCCTAACACACACACACACACACACACACACACACACACACACACACACACACACACACACACACACACACACACACCACACTCTGTCTCTTGTTATTTGTCTCTTTCCTCTTTCTCTGTGTCTCCCGTTCTCTAGACTTTCAGAAACCACTTGAATAACAACAAGTTGGCAAATAGGCAATGGGAGCCGGAGAAGAAAGGTTGTTTGTAGGGGAGCGACTGCGGGGTTAATGAGTCAAATATTATAAATACACATTAGTATTCCGCGATGGGCAGACCTCCTTTAATATAGTTTACCGCGGTGTTTCCCAACCTTTGTGGTCTCAATTACCCCTTCATCCAGAGAGGGATGGGGGGGGGGGGGGGGGGGTGAGGAAGAGGAAGAGGCGGGAGTGGGATGAGAGGGAGCAATGGAGCAGTCTCACCATGCTAGCCATGCACATCAGCTGTGGACAACAAGGCCAATCCCCCCCCCCCCCCCGCCCCCCTGCTGTGCACACTCCAGCTGGACCTTCTCTTTCCGGTCGCAGCGAGCAGCTGGGTGATGTTATATCAACACTATATTCTGTAATTCATTACATTGACAGCACTTTTCTACCCACTCAAAGCGCTTTGCTCTGCGCGTGTGTGCGTGTGTCTGGTGTGTGTGTGTGTGTGTGTGTGTGTGTGTGTGTGTGCGTGTGTCTGGTGTGTGTGTGTGTGTGTGTGTGTGTGTGTGTGTGCGTGTGTCTGGTGTGTGTGTGTGTGTGTGTGTGTGTGCGTGCGTGTGCGTGTGTCTGTGTGTGTGTCTGGTGTGTCTGGTGTGTGTGTGTGTCTGGTGTGTGTGTGTGTGTGTCTGGTGTGTGTGTGTGCGTGTGTCTGCTGTGTGTGTGTGTGTGTGTGTGTGTGTCTGGTGTGTGTGTGTGTGTGTGTGTGTGTGTGTGTGTGTGCGTGCGTGTGCGTGCGTCTGCTGTGTGTGTGTGTGTGTGTGTGTGTGTGTGTGTGTGCGTGCGTGTGCGTGTGTCCGCTGTGTGTGTGTGTGTGTGTGTGTGTGTGTGTGTATGTGTGTGTGTGTGTGTGTGTGTGTATGTGTGTGTGTGTGTGTGTGTGTGTGTGTGTGTGTGTGTGTGTATGTGTGTGTGTGTGTGTGTGTGTGTGTGCATCACACCTCGTCCACCACCAGCGCGCCCCCACCTGGGTGATGCGTGGCTGCCAACTGGTTATCAGGGCGCAGAGGAACACAGCTGAAGCCAGCCACCAGATAACTGCTCATCTGCAACATCTGGACACATCCGAGTCTGGATGCCGTGCCACGAGCTAAGTGTTCAAACTGGAATAACTTCTTCAGTCTCACTTGTAGGCATCACTGAACAGGATGCTCCCTAACCCCCAACCCACCCCTTACAAGGTAAGTGAAGCCCCAAGTTATGTTTTCAGTTGAAAACCAAGTGTAAGTTAACATTCGTGTTATTTTTGACTAAAATGTATGTAATGTTGTTAAACGAGGGACGTTTTTGGGTCATTGTTTAGTAATTAATTTAGAAATGATTTGACACTATTTTGTGCAACAGTGTTCTTTAAGCAGTAAGACAATGTTTTCATTAGCCTAGGTTACGGTATATTTACATTTATTTGGAGTATTATATGGGTGTACAAGCCCTAGAGTGAAGTCTGAATCTGCTAATGGACTCAGATGGATGTCTTAGCTTGAACCTTGAGGGGTGTGTGTGTGTGTGTGTGTGTGTGTGTGTATCTCTACTCCTGTGTTGGGTTGTTCATCATGCCATTGGAACGACAACCCTAAGTCTGCCGACCGAGACCAGAACCACAGGTCTGCTTTTTCCTTTGTCACTGTTTTTGCCCCGCTGTTCTCTCTCCCTCCCTCTCCCTCTCTCCCTCCCCCCTCTCTCTCTCTCCTTCCCTCTCTCTCCCCCTCTATCCCTCCCCCCTCTCTCTCTCCTTCCCTCTCTCTCCCCCTCTATCCCTCCCCCCTCTCTCTCTCTCCCCCTCTATCCCTCCCCCCTCTCTCTCTCCCTTCCTCTCTCTCTTTCTCCCTGTGCTCATTTATGTTTAGCTAATAAACCCTTTTTAACCACCTTACACTCCTGCAGTCATAATAGTGTTTAATCATTTGAGTTTATTGTAGTGTTATGTTAAGTCATGTGTTGTGGTGTTTAATAATGCTGTGGTGAGGAATATGATCTTGTAGTCTAATTTAATAAACACCTGCAATTCCCTGACAAGATTAAGAGAGTCTTATATGAATTCAGTGCAGTGTTCTGTTGTTCTGTAGCATGTGTGTTCAGTGTTTACTCTGCATAGCAGTGGTTGTGCATGCTGTAGTGCATACTAGTATACTGAGGTGTTAACTAGTGTTTAGCAGTGTTATATGTATGCTGTACTAGTTTTTAGTAGTGTTGTATTTTGTACTGTAATGTTAACTAGAGTTAGTAGTGTTGTATTTTGTACTGTAGTGTTAACTAGAGTTTGGTAGTGTTGTGTTTCGTACTGAAGTGTTAACTAGAGTTTAACTTTAGTAGGTCAGCCAGGGACTAAGTGGGCCGCTGTCCAGGGTCTGCAGAGTAACTGATGTTCTGATCCGGGCTGTAAACAGAATAAATGATGTTGAGATCTGTCTCAACCAACAACAACAAACAACAACAAACTGTCCAGCCCATGTTGTCCTTTTGCATATGTAGGACACCAAACACACGCTGTGTGTATAATATGCTACATTTATGTATGGGATGAACACGCTTCATTAGAAGGGAACAGATTCACAGGATTCATAGAACTCTGACGACCTCAGAACTAGCTTCAATACTTCATAACCACATCGATACCAAATGGCATGCAGAAAATATACATTTTTGCTGAAAGAACTGCTTTAGCAGCATTTCACAGTTCCTTTGTTGACCCAGTAGTTTCAGAACAGACCCAGAACCCAGAACCAGGATCTCCACTCAGAGGCCATGTGGTAACATCCAAAATGAAGAAAGTCTCTGTTTCAAACTCATTTCAACCACAAAAGATGGATTGACACCCTGAGGACATTCCAGTTTTCCAGAAGCATACCAATTCACACAATAAAAGAGAAGAAACATCCAATGTAAAAAAAAAACCCTGAGATGAAACACAGGTAGTGATTAGCAGTAGTGAAACAGTTCAGAAAGTGTCCCCGTGCAAATTGCACAGTGGAATTTGGAGCACGGCAAGGTGTGCACACTAGAGTGTGAAGTTGATAAAAAAATAAGTCTGACTCAGGTTTGGGTCCCATAGGAGTCGTTCATCTCCCCTCACACAGCCTCTGATATCAGAACAAACTCAGCCTCTCCCCTCGTTAAACGGCACTAATGAGCATTTTGTGCTAAACGCGGCGCGTGGAATTTCATCAGTGTCTCTGAATGTCAACCTCACAATCAAAGACGTGGTGTAAATCAAGTGATTGGCCACACTGCTGCTAGGTGGGACAACTGAGCAGCAGGGGTCAGGAGGAAATTACAAACATACAAATAAAGGTTCCACAATGGAGGAACACAGAGAAATTATCTATGAAGAAACTTGTTTTTCTCATTTGTTGTCATTTAAGTATGCTTGTTAATGCCAAAGCACGGACTGCATAAGAAGTGTCCAACGTTCTTCCAACGGTTCATGTGAGTGTGTTTGTCTCAAGTAAATGGTTTTCATTGTAGTATATAATTGTTGTAGACCCCTGTCTGTAAATACTGTAGACATCGCCGTCGTAGATTGCGCAGTGTCCAGGGTGCTGGGACTCACAGCCCAAAGGTAGCGGGTTCGATCCCCAGTGTCCACAGCCTACCTGTAGACATCCTTGAGCAAGGCAACCCCCAGAACACGAATCTGAAGTGATGGAGAGTCTCTTTGGATGAAAGGTCCGCTGCTAAAAGGTGAAGAATGGATCTGCTGCCTTCAGGACGCCAGCTTCCTGCGGTGTGAGACTCACAGGGAGATCTTCACCCGGTTTTCACTTTAATTGGCTCTCAGCGCCATTTTGTGTTATTTTTTTATGAACATAAAAACACAAACATTTGCACTTTTTTTCTTTTTTTTTACAAACAAATTAATTACCTGTCAGATAACAAATACGTAAACAGGTTTGGGTAATAATTCTCTTTGACAACACGGCGTGAGGGGCTGGTCGCCGCATTACGGACGTCCTTCTGTGTGATTTGTGAGGGAAACTCCCCGGGCCCCCCACACAGGGAACAGTTTGTACCACTGACAGAGAGAGAGAGAGAGAGAGACAGAGAGAGAGAGAGAGAGAGAGAGAGATTGAAAGCGAGAGAGAGAGAGAGAGAGAGAGAGAGAGAGAGAGAGAGAGAGAGAGAGAGAGAGAGAGAGAGAGAGAGAGAGAGAGAGAGAGAGAGAGAGAGAGAGAGAGAGAGAGAGAGAGAGAGAGAGAGAGAGAGAGAGAGAGAGAGAGAGAGAAAGAGGGAGGAAGAGGGAGGGAGAGCTGAATGCTGTTCTGATTCTGTTTGCTTCAGCCCTTCATCTGGGGATAATTCAGACTCAGAGTACTACTTTATTAAATTGCTACTGTTACACAATTGCTCTGCTCAAGATGAAAAAAAGGAGAACAAGAAAAAAATAGACAATGGATAAAAACAAATTTAATAAACACCAAACATGCAGTGAGGAAATATGAAATTGAGAACAACATGTACACAGATACGCATAAGTAAAATGTGAAATGTACAGAACTATATGGTGACACAAACAGTGGAATAGTGACGATGACTATGGCATGAAGGTGGATTACTAAACCCAGACGTTTGTGTTAGGCTGTGAAGGTTCTGAAGGTTCTGACGCCTCGTTGGGAGGCACGTTGGGATTCCTCCAGACGTCTCACATGCTTTCAGAGACCAAAATTGTCACGTAGACTCGATGTCATTTGACTTTCCTAGTCTTATATCGCCCTAAAAAGACATTTACTATTATTGATTCGATGTGTGCGACAAAAAGCATCCAGTAATGCACAACCTGCCCACGAGTCGCATTGAGGTTCACTGTGGAATTCATGTCTTCAGCTTCTTCTCCAAGACGGAGCCGAGCGACGCCTCCCTCACCGGCAAGACGGGAATCCGGCTAGCGGCTGAGCAGTGTGGTAACCGAGTGAATCATGAATGATTGATTCATTTAATTCCATTCCATTAAAGCACCCTGGAAGAGACAAAATGTTTGCTATGCACACGCGGCTCCTTTGGCCCGCGCCCAGCCTTGGGCCTGGTGGTGAATACCAAGTCGCACCGGCGGCATTCCTCTTATTTCTCACCCTCGTCTGACGGGGGGTGGGTGGGTGGGTGGGGGGGTGCGGGGGTGCGGGGGGGTGCGGGCTGTGGCGCTGGGAGATGAGATGAGCACAGTGTGTCAGAGTGGGGGTCACGGGCGCTAATGGTGGAGCACCTGGGGGGAGCCGGAGCCTTCGGGTGGGACAGAGCAGACCTCCTTCCTTCTCCCCGGACCGCCAGCCTGACCGGCAGACCGGCCCGGAGCCCACGGGCGCTGTGACTTAACGAGCGCTCCGGCCGCCGTGGCGTTCGACCAGTGGTGGGAGGGGGGCGGGACATCCTCCGTGACCAGCGGACGTCGCTCCGCTGCCCCTTGTGGCGCCGTGGGAGACGGTCCAAACCAGCCAATAAATTGCAGGCCCTCAGCTGTGCGGTGACCGCCGCTGCAGTCTTCCACTCTCAAACAAACCCGGAGCGTCGCCGCTCGGAAAATAGTTGCAACAGGCGCGTGAATGAGCCCCGCGTGGAGTCCATTTTAATTTCATTCTAATTCGTCAGACGCCTTCGTCCAAAGCCACGTCCACGTGAGGCCCGGAACAATCAAAGCAGGCAATTAAAACTGGAGGAGCTCACCAAAAAAATGAATAAATAAATAAATAAATTGAAATTGCTGCTCACCCCTATTTTCAAAACCAAACAACCTGACAGAGTGAAGAGCAGCCGGTGAACGACAGGCCTGCTGCGGCCAACATTGCACTGGGGGGCCAGAGCACAGGGCGGCTCTATTATTCTTCTAAATGAGTAATTCTTCTTCTCCAGTGGAGCAGTGGGCGGTCCCAGTGGAGCAGTGGGCGGCTCCAGTGGAGCACAGGACAGCCCCAGGGGAGCAGTGGGTGGCTCCAGTGGAGCACAGTGCGGTTCCAGTGGAGCAGTGGGCGGTCCGAGGGGAGCAGTGGGTGGCTCCAGTGGAGCACAGTGCGGTTCCAGTGGAGCAGTGGGCAGTCCGAGTGGAGCAGTGGGCGGTTCCAGTGGAGCGGTGGGCGGTTCCAGTGGAGCACAGTGCGGTTCCAGTGGAGCAGTGGCCGGTCCCAGTTGAGCAGTGGCCGGTCCCAGTGGAGCAATGGGTGGTCCCAGAGGGTGGCTCCAGTGGAGCACAGTGCGGTTCCAGTGGAGCAGTGGGCGGTCCGAGTGGAGCAGTGGGGGGGTACCAGTGGAGCAGTGGGCCGGGTACCAGTGGAGCAGTGGGGCGGTGCCAGTGGAGCAGTGGGCGGTACCAGTGGAGCAGTGGGAACACATCTCCTGAGCGATCTCTCTGCGTTTGAGGGCCACCGGCAGTGTGTGTAAACACACAACACACAACGTCACTTACGTTGTAATTCTCCCGCACTATGATGGTGCGAAGAAAGTATCACAAAGTTGGGGAGGACCGTAACCATGGGAATAACACGCCCCCCCCACCCCCTCCTCCTTCCTTGGACCCTCAGCCCAAAACACTTTTATTTTGGTGTCTCAAAGTGTTTGAATTGGAGCTTACAGCAGCTTTTCTCTGATCAGACACAGATATTCACACGGTAATAACAGCACAGTCGATTTTGAGGTTTCAGGCTTTTCTCTGTACCCAAAGATTAGGGCTTCACAGAAACAAAGACCACGATTATGAAATCTATGAAAACAGCAAAACAACTTCTCTCGTAAATGACGTCACGCTGAATTATGTTTAGGAAAACAAGAGTTTCAAGATCTTTTTTTAATCTCTTTTGAGTATCTAAGTGAAATGCCAAGCGCATATGAAGCCGTAAGGCTCTGGATTGCGGCGATGATGATGGCATTGTCACTGCGACAAGGACACTGTCTGAGATTGACACTTTCCATGGCAGACTTTCTTTAAGATTGACAGGTTCTGAGAGATTCTCTGAAATGTTCTCAACAGTTTTCACAGTCCCCCCCCCCCCCCCCCTCCCCCCCCCCAGCCCTGGCCCCGCCCCTTCCGTGGCTCCTGGGCTCCTTAGATTTGTCGGCACAATGCAACCAAGCAATATGTCACGCTATAATCACGCCATAACCTCTGTGCATGTTTTGTGTTGTGTACTTTCCTCCTCCTCTCATTTTCTACATAAGAAATTGGTCTGTCACACACTTATCTGCAACATGGCTGCTGTGAAAATGGCCTGAAAGCAACGCCATTTGTGCTCCGGTTCTCCCGGCTGGCAGGCGGGGCCTCTGTGCTGCCGCACAAAAGCTTTTCAGGGTTTTCCCCTTCCTCTCCTCTCCCACCCGGCATTAAGCATTCCCACCCCGGGGAGTTTTCTCCAGCCTGGAGTCAGGAGGTGCTGAATTTCAAAGTGTTCTCGGGAAAGAATGAGTCCCACAGAGACCGGCGTGTAGGTTTTAGCAGTGGGCTTATCTCTAATAACACAGCAGCCCCGAGAATACAAAACCCTGTGTTGTAATTAAACCCCGTTCATCGAGATAATGCGTTTTCCGCGGCGGTTCGCCCTGACCTCCGTTGTCATGGAGACCTTTGGGCGACGGTTACCGTCGGCGCTGAGGCTCTGCCGGAGCCGCCTCCCTCGCGGCGCCGCCGTCGGTGGCCGCGGCAACCCCCCCCCCCCCCCCCCCCCCCCGCTCGGCGCCACGCGGGTCCTCCGGCCGTCATCGGAAGAACGGCGCCGCTTGTGAGCGAAAGCGGCGAGCCGAGCCTTTGTGTTCACAATCGCCTGTTGAGGCTCGGCCCGGTCATCAGCGGTCCGGCCCCCACGGCCCGCTCTGTCATCGCGTTCTGTTCGGTACCGGACCTCCTGGGCAGACACTGGAGCCGCCTGTTGACTTTTCCGTTGGCGTTGAGACCGCGGTCCCTGGGTTGCGCGGGACTCTCGGAGGACGGGCGCTGCCTGCGCGGCGAAGACGTCTCGGGAGGAAGTCTATGGATGGCGTGTTCTTTAATCACGCCGCCATCGACGCCAACATTCATCTCCCCTCGCCCCACGCCACCATCGATAACTACCTCGTCTATTTCACACGCCATTAGCCGCACTTCCTACAAAATAAAAGCGGCGTTCGGTGCGGGGAGTTTCCCATCGACGGCACGCCATACATACTTGTTTACCTTCCAAGCAACTTAACTTAACCTACCCCCTTAACTTAACCTACCAACCTCCAGGTTAACACTTTCTCCCTCTTGAAATGACTTTGGGGATTTCTATTGTTGGGAGTTGGCAGGACATGTCTGCCAGACAACAATTGTCTGTGTTTTTCTTCCTCCCTCCACCACAGTCTTGTCCGCAATCAAAACAGTCGAATCCACGTCAGTCGACAGACGTCTGTATCTCGCCTGCCAATCCATCAACCCTTCTAGAAGAGCCTTCAGCCCACGTATGAAGGAGGGTGTTTCGACTCCTCGCCACATGGCTGTTGTTTTTGCAGAGCTGGAGATGATGGCGCGATGGTTCTTTACATGGTGATTAAGCTGTTTCTTTTTCCCCCCTTCTTCTCTGCTGCATATTAGCATCTCAGTGAGATGTTTTGATAACGCTATTACCCAGAGTGCCATTATGGGGAATGCATGCTGACTACTTCATTAGGTCGCAGACTCATCTGCCTACCTCGCTCTGCTGCCGTGGACTGCTTTAGCTGGTTGGTGGCGGTTCTTTTGAGTACCTGTGACTCAACTGACCTGTGATGCTAATACTAACACAGGCAATTGTTCCATATAATAATAATAATAATAATAATAATATCATTATGTTTATCATCTTTTGTGTCATCATTATTATTATTAGGTGAATGCTGCAAGCATGCTGCAAACTAGTGATCTTGCTGGACGTTATTGTGAATTAATTAATTATTAATTATCATCATTGACGTTAATGAACATGTGAACAGCGTTATTAGACCTTTAATAAATACATAATACATACAGTTCCCTAGACACACATGCGAGCCGATTGGCCGAGGAGACCCCGAAGTGCCAGGCGTCCAATGGGAGGGCGGCGTGGTCATTCCGGCCCACCGAGTGGTTCTGTTACTCCAGGACTAATAACACAATAATAATAATGAAGGCTGTCCTCCAGGCTGCAGGCTGCATCGAGTAGGCCTGCTGCCGTCAGTGGGTAGGCCCACCGACAGCAGGTAGGCCTACTGTCAGTCGGTAGGTGTCATCACCAGCAGGTAGGCCCACTGTCAGCGGGTTTCCTGCCAGACCGTCCTCCATTCAGAGGGAAATTAATTGTTATGAATGTCATTTCTTGGGGAGTGTCTCCAGCACACTTCGTTTTTATCTTTCGGTCTCTTTCAGTCTGTCTCTCTGTCTATGCCTGTTATCTCTCTCTCTCTCTCTCTCTCTCTCTCTCTCTCTCTCTCTCTCTCTCTCTCTCTCTCTCTCTCTCTGTCTCTATTTCAGTTTTTCTCTGTCTCACTCTCCCCACCTCAGAGAGAGCGAGGCCAGCCCGGCTTAGCTAAATTCCCCGATGACAAAGGGTTGCCCGTGGAAGCTGATCGCCAGCTGGAGATCAATACGGAGTAATAGGAAGGTGGCATCCGGAGGCAGCTGTCTCTCATCGCCGTGACGCCCCCTCCGGTGTGGCCTGTGGTCTGATGCTGAGGCTCAGGGCGTGGAGAGAAGACGGCTCACGGAGGACAAACGGTCCATTCACCCAGAGGACCACCACGTTCGATTCCTCAACAATTCTAAAAATATATCCCACGACGGCTGATGATGTTGAGACAACCAATGCACTGAATTGTGTGTTTATGTTTGTGCAGCTGAATTTTATATCTTTAACTCAAGGGCAGTAATTCATGTCTAGCATGCACGTGCATGTACAGATTACTAAATTCAGATTAGATTATTTTTTCAGGGGATTCTGTTCAGGGACTTGCAGTTCATTCAGATCCATTCACTGTCATAATGGAGCAAATAGGGCTAATTTCCCTCAAGGACTCTGACCGCGCAGGTAGACCTTGGACCATGGTCCATTAAATGGGACCAGTCCTGCTTGGTCCCATCTAATTGGAAACCGCTAGACTTCCCCTGTTGTCCCCCACTTCACCACGTCACCCTGAAATTAATCACATTCCAAACTTTTATTGTGACACGCAGCAACTGAATTACATGCGTGCGGTATAATCACTGCGCGTTCATGGGCTAATTTGCTTTCTAATTGAATTCACACTTAACTTAACATCGTTAGCATTTTGTGATGTCATTCATCAACCCCCGGCGGCATAGTGGAGCCAACATGGCCCCTTGGCCCCTTTGCCCCATGGCAGCCAGGCAGCGACATCAACACAAAGGCAGAGAGAGATAAGTGGAGGAGTGTCTCTCTGTCCGGAGAGCTGAGCACCAGGCAGCGGCCGACGCGGTTGAATGCGTTGGAGGGAGTACATGTAGAGGATGGATATGAGTGTGTGTGTGTGTGTGTGTGTGTCTCAGGTGTTTCTGCAGAGAGTCGCCACCAGGCGGTACCCCACCCAGGCCCCCGGCCAACGCTGACCCTTCTCGCCGCGTGTCTGCCCACTTCCATTATGTTTCCTCTCTAATTTATTTAAATGTATTATTATTCATTGCCTTGTGTCACAGCAGTGGTCTGTGGCTGTCTGTTTGCTTGGTTCCACTCGTTTCCGCAGATTTGACCTGAGAATATTGTTTTTTTACCGCCTTATCATAGTTCTTCGGTCGCTAAAGGCTGGTTTATTCATCATCGGAGAAAGTTTTGAGCAGCGTCTTGACATCACTGCTGTTGGCTCTGAGCTACAAAGTGAGTTTTGTTGTGAGTTGACACCTTCACCCGGCGGGACTGATGAGCGGAGTGCACAGCATCCAATCATCACTGACCGCCGCGTTTTGAGAGTCCATTTTGAAAAAATGGAGTTTAGAAAACTTTGGGAGGACACACAGCGTTAACAACTCGGACTCGTCCCTGAACGTTATGAACAACAATTCGGATCTCTTTGTCAGTTCAGCTGTGACACCCCACTCTGGGATGAGAACGTACAGCTGATCTCATCGCCCTCATCGTAGACGGTTAGTTCTCATGACCTTCTCTATTCGTGTGCTTGCGTTTCCTCTGCGGCTATAACGTCCATCTCCAGCCTCGTTCTCTATGTATCTGGACTTTGACATGAGCTGGTCTCGTCTCTACAGGCTGAGAGTATAGTCACCACATCTCTTAATGAGAGTATAGTCACCACATCTCTGAATGAGAGTATAGTCATCACATCTCTGAATGAGACTGTAGTCACAACATCTCTTTCTGAATGAGAGTATAGTCACTCAGGGATTTTTCTAACACCAGAAATAATGATCTACCCTCTGTCTCTGTGTCTAGCGGGTTTCTGTTACTGCATTTCATCTTGAAACCTCCGTGTAGCCTTTAGGATAGAGCCACCCTAAGCTCTCCTCTTCCCCGCGGTCCTGTCTTGTTTTTCTCCCTCTCACTCGCTCCGCTCCTGTTTCTCCCCCGTTCTGCCTCTCTCCCTCCCTCTCCTCTGCCCTCACCCATCTCTGAATCTCCTCTCTTTTGTCTCCATCTCTCTTTCCCCTCCCTCTCTCCTCTCTCTCCATCCCCTCCCTCTCCTCTCCTCCCTCATCCAGTGGGTTTAAGCTCAGCTCCCTCTCCAGGTCTCCTGTGAGGTGGTGTGGACGCTCTCACTCTCCCACCCTCCCTCCCTCCCACTCTCCCACCCTCCCTCCCTCCCTCCCTCCCTCCCTCCCTCCCACCCACTCTCCCTCCCTCCCTCCCACTCTCCCCCCCTCCCTCCCTCCCTCCTTGCTGATGATCCCTGAAGGGGAGTGGTAATACTGGGAGGCTTCCTGTTATATCTTTTCATGCCAGTCTGATTACATCTTAACGCTTTACACCTGTTTTTTTTCAAACTAAAATCAAAAGGGAATTTCTGAAGTCACACTCAAAAGGACAACATATTCAGCCAGAATCCTGTTAGCTGTCTTCACTAGAAAGCAAGCGAGCACAGTGTGTGTGTGTGTGCGTCTGTGAGTGTATGGGTGTGTGTGTGTGTGTGTGTGTGTGTGTGTGTGTGTGTGTGTGTGTGTGTGTCTGTGGGTGTGTGTGTGTGTGTGTGTGTGTGTGTGTGTGTGTGTACATGTACATACATTACACAGCAGCAGTGGTAGTATGGCGGTCAGTACAGACAGAGGCGTCCACTCACCATGTCGATGGAGGACACAGGTCCTATGCTGTTCACGAAGATGTCCACACCGATGACCGTCGGCTTCACTGCAAACGAGAACACAAGAGCGTTTCTGTGTACCTTTTTAACGTACGCGTGTGCGTGCTCACACATATGTGTGTGCACATGCATGAGTGTGTGTGTGTGTGTGTGTTTGCGCACCCATGCAGAAGTGTGTGCGTGTGCATGAGTGTGTTAACGTGCATGAGTGCATGTGTTTACGTGTGTGTTCATGCACAAGTGTGTGTGTGTGTGTGTGTGTGTGATAATACAATAGGGACAGAGGAAGGGGGTTCAATAATCAGAGTGAGGCCGCAGGTTTGAGCCCGGGCCTTGGGGAGGCGGGGAGAGTGGTTCTAATGAATGAAACTCACCTTAATGGCCCCATCATCTACAACCATCTCTCTGCTAAGACAACTTAATTACTTCCATTTATCACAGCGGCTAAAAGTGCACTTTTCAACACAGGAGGGATAGAGAATATATAGATATACGCACTTTTATTATATTATATATAATTGTATATACAAAGTGAGCTCATCTGTGGCTTGACAGTTGGGGGTTCAACATTGAATTGCTTTAATATCGCAGCAGAAAAGCAGTGCAATACATTAATCTGAGAGATGGAAGTGAGAGTGAAATCTACAGACGTCGGTGATTAGGGGGGATTTTCCAATCATTCGTAAATTACACAAATCGCCGATAGACGTGAAGTTCAATTCAATCGCCATGGCAAATGTGATTTTTAAACGGTAGTGACTAGTGGCTGGCGACTCGTGGCCGACAGAGGTAATGTTAGTAACATTGGACCACAAAATATTATCACTGTGCACAATTGATTTCACACTTAACATAACACATTAACACATAACACATGTAACACATTAACATAACATAGCATTATCAAATTAAATCAAAATGTAAATGGATCCGGCACCTCGGTTATATATTTATACAGTATATATATATATATATAGATATATATGGCGCGTCTGTGTCATTGATACAGTGCATCTGGAAGAACATCTTCTCCTTCCCTTGTCATTGTGTCTCATCTTGTCAAACCAGATCAGCTTCAACTTCAAACGCAGCAGACTAACTTTAACACCCACCTGATATCGTGTGATGCTCTGGCACCACCCCACCAACCGTAAACACTTGTCAAACATGTCCAACACACATTCGTCTTATTTCAGCTTCACACCAAGTCAGGCAGCAATCGAGGAACCTGCCAACTCCACAAATGTTCTAAAATGCTTTTCAGTTCCCCGTGCTGGTACAACCACCACAAGACACAAGACCCAAGCCTTCATAGAGTCACATTTCCATTCCATTCCACATTTCCATTATCTTTTTTAGTACAATGTTATGATTCAAATCTTGAGTCTTATTCTTAAACTTTTGAGGCAAAAACTGCAGCACATAATGTTATTTGCCCTGGTGGGGATGGAGTGTTTAGTAATGGAGATGCTGCCATAGCACAGCATCCTCCTCTAAGGCTGTGTCCACACTTCGCCTGATAAATGTCTTAACACACCTTCTTTGTTTGTTTTGGCCTTTCCTCCAACCTAAGCCAGTGTCTTTCACCACCAGATACTCAGCCTCCCCAGTGGATACAGCCCAACACGGCAGCCTCGCCAATAATCGCCGTGGGATTCAGACCGTCGCCGCCGGCGAAGATGAGAGAAGGTGTGTGATTCTCTGTGAGTCCGTGTGGACGACGACGCAACGGCGGTGACAACACTAACATCGACAGAACCTTCGGCACGGAAACGCCGTTCTTACATTTATCCAACGGAGACGCTGGACACACACACACACACGCACACGCATACACACCCACACACACACACACACACCCACAGACACACACACACACAAACACACACGCACACTCACACCCACAGACACAAACACACGCACACACACACACACACACAAACACAGGCGCACACACACACAAACACACACACACCCACAGACACACACACACACACACACATACACACACACACACACACACACACACACACAAACACACAACACACAAACATGCCCCCTGCAACTTCCACAGCCCAGTAGACAGACCATTGACCCGTATTGATTCCCCCCTGCCATCAGGGAGCCATCGGAAGGCGTTACTCCCGGGGGAATACCCTGAACCCGGCCCAGGTCCGTGCCTCTCCTCTCCTCCACCCCCGCCATTACCCCTGTCTGCCTGCAGAGCGTCCGCCGCAGACCGGGATGAATGTGTTAATTAATTCAGCCTCAACAGCCCCGATGAAGGCCCTAATGACCATCAAACCCTCATGAACATCCATTACCAGCCCGGGGGAGACAAACAGGCGAGCCGCGGCCGGCCTGTGTTCATAATGAGACGGTCCAATCTGATTTGGTAAGTGAGGGTCCGTGGCGGATGTCACAAACACACGCATTTAAGAAGCGGCCGCTGTGAGACGTGTATCAGTGAGAGCGATGTGTCGTGAGAGAGGGAGGGGCAGAGCGACTGGCCACGCAAACACAGAAGTCCCCTGACGTCGGAGCCGTCCTCAATTTCAATCGTCGTGCTCCGATCTGGGCGGACTCGCGGCGAGCGGGGGGGGGCTTGTCCGGGAACGGCCAGCGGACCCCCGCAGAGGGCGCTCCGCTCCTGTTCCCGTCTCGCTCGGTAATTACAACCCTTGGGTCAGGGTGGACGGCCGTCGCCGCGGCGGGGAAGTATTATGGTCTGGCGTGTCCAGCAGTGACTGTAATTCCCCCCCCCCCCCCCGCCTTTAAAATAACCTGGCAGGAGCCTCTGGGGAGATGGATCAGATTGTAATTGATTTTGTGCTGATGGTTTTAAGATGGAGATTTGTCAGCTGTGCCGTGCTAAGGGCTAAGCACTCTCACATCAGGGTCATCACAACCAGGAGATGTATTCTTCTGTTTAGGCAGGTGAAGCTGCCCTGCTCATAGCTATTGCTGCTATTGCTAGCTATTGCTGCTCATAGCTCTCTATTGATCAGCCTGTGGACATCTTCCTTGTAAGGACCTCCTCCCCGCCCTGCCATCACTGCTGTCTCGATGTGGATGCGAGCGCCTCAAGGCCGCTGTGGTTTCAGCTTCCAGGGGGGAGGAGGGAGCAGGTCAACTGGAGACTGGATGGTGTTATTCTGGAGGACTGGAACCCTTGAGCAAGGCCTCCAAACATTTCCAGATGAGAGCAGTGTCAATGTTTGCTGTAGGCCAGATGGGAGATGTAAATGTAAAGTGTTGGCGGCCAACCAAACCAAAAGGGTTCTGAGTTCAATCCCCAGTGTCCACAGTCTACCTTCATGCCTCCTTGAGCAAGAAGCCGCCAAACCCCTTGTGAACCCCCACCTGAACCACAATCACCTACTCAATGACTCAAATAGTGAGTGGTTGAGCCGCGTCCGTAGAGGAATGGTAACTGAACTAAGAAAGGCAGAGCAGGGAGGCAGGAGGAGCTGCCATCAGTCCTCTTTGTTCCTGTCCTCTGAAGAAGCCCACCTGAGGCACTGACAGCTGGGCGGCGGCCTCCTTGTTACCATGGCGTCACGCTGGGGGTACGGAGGAGAACCACGAGATGGCCGCCAGAAACGCAAGGGGCCCAGATGTTAATTAACTCTTGGCCATTTGAGTTATTAATATTCGTTTGGGGCGCAGAGAGACCCTGATAGTTTTGTCCTGTAACACAATACTTTTAATTTGTCTGCCAGGGAAAGAGACATTGAATGCATATGAAATAAAATGTATCTGCAACCATGAGGTAAAGCTGTGGCAAGGTGTGAGGCTGTAGCTACTCATGACATCATCCACTGTACATACAAATGACATCATCTACTGTAGAGACGAATCTCATCCACTGTACATACAAATGACATCATCCACTGTACAGACGAATCTCATCCACTGTGTAGACGAATGACATCATCCACTGTACATACAATGACATCATCCACTGTAGAGACGAAGGACATCATCCACTGTACCAATTACATCATCCACTGTACATACCATTACATCATCCACTGTACATATGAATGACATCATCCACTGTACATATGAATGACATCATCCACTGTACATATGAATGACATCATCCACTGTAGAGATTAATGACATCATCCACTGTACAAACAAATTACATCATCCACTGTAGTTGTATTAAATCATCCACTGTACAGACACTTATGAGCGGCAGTTTATATGCATACAACGCTTTCATTTGCCAATATATGAACATGTGACAAAACAAACAGGCCCTTTCCTGACTCTTGGTTGCATTGCCTCAGGGCTGACTTCTATTATATTTGAATCAGGCCGTTTCGCTGGGGAAAAGGAAGGAAATGATGTCTAAGTGCAGATAATCGCAACAATTTCGGTTTATTTATAACCTTCATTTCTAGATCTATTTCTGATGATATCATTGATTTATTTATTGTTATTTCAGATTATTATTATTGTTATTGTCTTACCACGCTCCCACTCCAGCGCTCTGAATGAATCAGCTCAAGCAGACTGCAGTTCACAATCCGGGCAAAGGGGCCAGTAAAGAGAAGGACTTTCTGAGACTTACACAATACCTTTTAAGTGTCTCAGGACAATTTATAATCGTATTAAAAAAATAAAGGGTAGAATATTAAGAATGCCCTTGTTAAGTTCTCTATCTATCTAGTTCTATATTGGGAAAATAGAGAAGGGAGATAAAATAGAGAAGATATTTTCAAATTGACTACGTCTAATTAAACAAAATCGAATTAATTTAAAATTAATCTAGATTTCAGGATGATATTCACACAGACATGCACTGCGTGTAAACGTAGTGTAGTGCGAAGCAAATTAAAACGTAAAAAAAAACCGTTTCAAAAGATTATCGCCATGCGATAAATGTTCTAGAGCCTATATTAATCCATATTAATACTAATACTATTGTTTGAAAACTCAAGACCTGCGGAAGGTTTTATGACAGCTTCAGTAACCAGTCTGTAGCTCATTGGGTTATGAGTCTGTTGAAAATGAAGGTACACACTTGGTAGAAGGAGTCTTTCCTTGGTTTCACAAAACCATTATTTGAAAACAAACAAATCAGCTTTAATTAGCCTGTGGTTTAGGTCTTTAATTGTTCTGCATCTGTAATTAATAGTAAATCAATTAATGAATTAAGAGTGGTGGCTATGACTGTTCACACACACACAGGAGCTTTCATGGCACCTTTCAAACGATTAAAAAAAAAGCCCCATCAGATATCTATAGTTCATAAGCCCCTGTGCATGTCAGGAGACGACCACGTGGTAGTCACCTGACCCACAGCTGGGGAAACCCTGCGATGGATGAGATTCACGTCACAAAGTCCTAAATATACCGACCTCAACCAGGAAGCACAGCACTTCTGGGGTGTGATTTATCAGGGTGGGTGTAGAGTTCATGTGTAATAATATAATATGCAGCTCAGCATTTAAAAGTGCAACACCTGGAGAAATCCGGCTGATTTAGCACGCAAGCCAAAGTAACCCTGACAGTATCATGTATTAGGGAACAGAGCTCCAGCACAGGAAACCCCAGATGCACCGGGGGTCCTGAAAACAACTCAAAATGGCTATCAGAGAACATCATCAGATACTTGACGTAGATATCAGCCATCGAAGAACAATAGAAACATCTAACTGTCCGTACGACGTCTGTGTTCGTTTGTTCATTCTGGTGTTGAGGTGGCACACGGACAATGGATGGTTGACGTTCACGTTATCCACTAAGAGATGTCTGTTTTGTTCACTGGTCATACTGACCCAAACTAGTTGTCTAGTGTTTAGCATTGTTCTTTCTACAATTACATACAAAGCTAAACCTGTGATCACATGGAGTAAGTAATTAAAGTACGATCACCTTCACTTGTGTGAAAGTCCAAAAGGGTAAATTTACCACCGATATTTTCGCTAACAGCGGATTCCTCAATTATCCCAAAGCTTTTTTTTTTAACACAAACAGAGTTTAAAGGGCTGGAGATCTGCTGGAGCAGGCAGAACTGTTAGTGGTGCTTTCCTGCTTCCTGAATAATGCAGCGTTTTGTTGAGCAGAAAATAGGCCACTTCTGCCTTCTGGAGTCCCCATATTTTAGAGTCATCCTGATCTACATTCTACAGTCCTTGTATCTTCTGGAGTCCATTTTAGAGCCCCTATGTTCTAGTCCTTCTATAGTCCAGAATCCTCATATTGTAGAGTCCTTCTATAGTCCAGAATCCTCATATTGTAGAGTCCTTCTATATCCTACAGTACTTTTCCTATATCCTACAGTAAGTTTCCTATATGCTAGTATCTATATTCTCATCCTTCTATTCGGGTGTCCTTTGACTCTGGACCACATTTGTTCTCGAGTCCCTGCTGTCCCTACATTGGATCCTAGAGTCCTTACAGCCCAGTCATCGCCTCCTAACCCTTTACCTGCGAGGTGAGACAGCAGGAAGTCCCAGTGAACCGCTGACAGAACCGTGACAGCTGCCGGGTGCGTGGGACCCCGGGTGTAGCGGCTGATGGACGACCGTTTCACTTGAGTTTGAGATGCTAGATGACGCACAGGATTATGGGAGGAAGGACGTTTTTTTTTTGTTTTTTTTTTACACCAGGTCATTCTAATCAGTGGGCTGACTGAGAGCTTCGAAAAGTCAGAGAGATGGAGAGGACAGGAGAGAGACGAATGGAGAGAGATGAGAGGTGGGGGAGGATAGGGGGAGATGCAGAGAGGAGGCAGCATCAGACGGCAAAGAAAGAGAGAGAAGAAAATAGTAAGTGAGAGAGACACAGGGAATGAAGAGAAAATAGGATAGGGAGAGGGAAGAAATACAAGTTAGGGAGGGGGAGAGAGAGGGAAGGGAGGGAGAGACAGAGAGAGACAGAGAGAGAGACAGAGAGAGAGAGAGAGGGGGGAGAGAGACAGAGAGAGGGGAGAGAGGGGAGGGAGAGAGAGACAAGGAGAGGGGGGAGAGGGGAGGGAGAGAGGAAGAGACAGAGAGAGAGGGGGGAGAGAGAGAGACAGAGAGAGGGGAGGCAGAGAGACAGTGGTGGCAGAGCCGTGTACTGCAGAGGAAACATCTCACCCTGACTAAACAGAGAGGGAAGCGTGAAGAGGCTTTTTCACTCAATACAAACACAGCCCGTCTTCAACAGCAACTCCGGACACCGGCGCCTGAGCCAAACCCCGCCCCCCCCCCCCGCCCAAGGCTATCTGATCCGCGTCCACGTGCGCTAACTCCCCGCATCCTTCACCTCCTCCGGCGACGGACACAGCAATTACCTCCGCTTGTCTGCTGTGTACCGCCAACCAGCGAGCCCCGCGCTGTGACCCTGGATGAGGATCTTAAGACGTGGACCCTGAGAGCCCCACGAGACGCAGCAGCAGCAGCAGCTCGGGGAGCCAGGCCTCTAACGGGCGCATGTGCTGCGGCCGCCATTTTGATGAATCGTTTTTTTTTTTGTAAAAGTGAAGCTCGGACGCGGTAAAATATTCCGTTTTCCCTCGTTCCTTGAAAGGCCACGGATTGGAGAAATTAATTGGGAAGCAGATGAGATCAGATACAATTCTGCTGATTCACTCTGTCACAGCCGGCGTGTGTACCTCTCGGCGCACTTTAACAGTTACGTTAATAAGAGTATCAAAGGTGTCTTGAAATACAACACGAGTCAACAATGTTCCCAAAGCACCATGCCTACTAAAACACAATATGATGTACAAAACTGGGTAATGTATTATATTGTGTGGTTAATAAAACCAACAAACACACACACACACACCCTTGTTATAGTCCACTGTGGGTACACACACACACACACACTCTTGTTATAGTCTGTGGGTACACACACACACACACGCACACACTCTTGTTGTATTGTTGTGCTGATCTTTCCCAGCCTTGGTGATATCATTGTGTGATATTGAGATCATCTGTTAAAGGGATGATATCTTATGTTATCCCCTAACCACTGCTAACCAGCAGCTTTCAGTTTGGACTGGAACTGAAAGGTACTGGTAGTACTGTCTATACTCTAACCCCTACTTGCTCTTAATTTCCTGTCTCTTTACTCTCTAATCCCTACCTGCTCCTTGATGACCTGTCCCTGTACTGTCTAACCCCTACCTGCTCCTTGATGACCTGTCCCTGTACTGTCTAACCCCTACCTGCTCCTTGATGACCTGTCCCTGTACTGTCTAACCCCTACCTGCTCCTCAATGATCTATCTCTTTAGTGTCTAACCCTTACCTGCTCCTTAATCATCTGTCTGTTTTCACTGCCTGACCC
>JAXIVH010000003.1:935463-937963 GCA_036785325.1 Urophycis tenuis | reverse complement strand
ACGCGCATCTGTCCAGACGACTGAGATGGGGAACTACACATCTATGAAGCGAAACATCTTAACAGTTTGTAATCCAGCCAAAGAAATCACGCATCTCTGGTTTTGTTGCATCAGCCGTTTCCCAGTCCATGTTTCGGGGATGTCGACTGCTCTCAGACAAGCACCGGCACCTCCCACTCCGGAGGTAAGGGTTGGTATCTCCGAGGATTTTCACCCCTCAGATATCGGCGCTCGCTCGCAGGTGCGCACACTCTAAATGCGGGCCCGGAGCCCGGAGACCTAGAGGCGATCAGCCCCCCACCCCACTCAGCCCCCCACCCCGCACCCACCCACCGGGGGGGGTTTCTTGGTTGTGTGTCGCGGCGTGATACTTTTGATCAGTATCATCATACCAGTTCCAGAAGAGTTTTTTTTTTATCCCTTTTTCATTTTTTTTGAAAAATGAAATGTATGAAAGAAATGGTGACCTCGTAGTGAGAAGGGGGGAGAGGCAGGGGGGAGGGGGGATGAGGAAGGAACCGATTTTTTAAATTATTAGTAGCCCAAAATTATAATCAGTGTAAACAGAAAAGAACTGTCTCGTTATTGCTTATGAAGTCCGCCTGGACTTGTCCTGGCACCTTGTCAAATTAGGTGACAGGAGATAAAACGTTGGCCGAACCTCAACGCAGTGTAAGGGCAGTGGGACGACTGGTCCCTCCCCTCCTCTTCCAGTGATTGCAGTTTTTTATGGGCTTGGGAACAATTTAATGATCCAAACTTTGCTTCTATCTCTGAATTACATTTTCTTCTTCTAAAATGGTTTTGCAGGAGTTTCAGAAGTGGATTATTGATTAACCATGACGCAAAAACGTACAACAAATATATGGATTGTTTTGCAACAACTTTTTTTTTTTTGGGGGGGGGGGCTGCAAATTATATTATATTGCTATGAAAAATGCCTGAATTTGCCTGAATTGATTACTGATGAACTTTGGGTAAACAATCTGTCATACAATCAAATGTTTAGCAAGAAATGTGAGGTGCAAGCTGGCATGCAACATCGAGCCATTCTTTTCATTGTCGTTACATCTTTAACACGGACGCCCTCTTGTGGCTAATATTGGTAATGCTTGCAATCAGGACGACGATGGTCGTTGCAATCACTCAGAGAATAAATGCCGCTCTCACAGTCTCTGCACCAGCCGATGTATTTATAGTCTAGTTGGCACCCGCAAAACCTAAACTATTCACTTCCTCTACATTTTCGGTTCGTTTGCGTACGTATCACACGTTTGAGTGTCTGTAAATATAAAGAATATGACAGTGTAGTTTATGTCTTTGGATTAAAACTCAGCACTTTGAATTTAGCATTTTTTTCAGAACCATCAAACCCAGTTGGAGAGGGGGTCTGGCCCATACGACTCCTCTAAATCTGACAGATGACTGGATTTGAATATCAACAATTTCATTGCAATATGTTTTTCTGATAATGCAATTGGTTAGTTTCAATGTACACGGATCTTTTTGTAAATTTGCCAGTACTGTTTTCTTGTGAAGTGCCAATTTGGCATTTAGTTGAGTTTTCACAGGGTCACGTTCAGCGGGCATGGAGCGATGGTAGCAGTGAGCTAGACACATTGAGTTACAATGGGGGAATAGTAGCAGTGAGCTAGGTTTTACATTGAGTTACAATGGGGAATAGTAGCAGTGAGCTAGGTTTTACATTGAGTTACAATGGGGAATAGTAGCAGTGAGCTAGGTTTAAAATTGAGTTGCAATGGGGAATAGTAGCAGTGAGCTAGGTTTTACATTGAGTTACAATGGGGAATAGTAGCAGTGAGCTAGGTTTTACATTGAGTTACAATGGGGAATAGTAGCAGTGAGCTAGGTTTTACATTGAGTTGCAATGGGGAATAGTAGCAGTGAGCTAGCTATTACATTGAGTTACAATGGGGAATAGTAGCAGTGGGCTAAGTATTACATTATGTTACAATAGGAATATTAGCAGTGAGCTAGGTATCACATTGAGTTAGTATGGGGAACATTAGCAGTGAGCTAGGCATTACATTGAGTTGGTATGGGGAACATTAGCAGTGAGCTAGGCATTACATTGAGTTGGTATCGGGGATATTAGCAGTGAGCTAGGCATTACATGGCTGAGTGATGGGAAAGACGTGCGCTAACAGCATCTCCGGCTTGCCTCTGATTGCTGTTATTCGCCTGCATCATTGACAGCTTAGGGTGTACTAGAGTACGACTACAGTGAATAGAAAAAACAACTTAAGTGGATGCAAATCCTTGACAAACAGATGTGAGCCAGATGTTACAGAAAGACCCCCCCCTCCCCGCATCCCCACTTCCACCACCACAAGGATTTGACGTTCCAACAGCAGAAGTAGAAGCAGGAAGATCAGAGATGTGTTTAGAATTAAAGAGACGGCTGCACGTGCTAAATACTGGTCCATCGAGCAAGCAGAGGTCAACCTTTAAGCTAGTGCTTTACTGAAGGATAGCATGA